>JARGYV010080315.1:0-10101 GCA_029532675.1 Ornithodoros moubata | reverse complement strand
CACACACACACACACACTTTTTTTTTTCTTTGCGTCATCTTTCTCACCGTACACCATTGTGGTATTCGTTAATCCCTTCTCAGTGTACGTCTCGCTCTGTCTGTTTTATCAGACACATCTAAAGCGGTGGAACTCTTGACACCGGGGTCACCGTTTACCAGTGTTGTTGTTTAGCTTACGAAAACAAACAAACGAGCATCACGTCCCCCGTTAGTTATGCAAACCCACGTTTTTACGCTTACCCAAAAGGTTTCCCTTAAAGCCTCTTCGTCTTGGGTATATACGTCCTCACCGTCCATTTTTTAGACGTAAAGAATGGAATTCCAGCTCTGCTCTGAAGCCTGTTCCTTGCTTCCTTCTGTGTTTCTCTAAGAACAGGGGCCACAGCTTCAAAGGGGCCGCGATTGACAAATTGCTGCCACCCAACCTCAGCCGTCAGTGCAATGTCTCCGGGTTCAATCGGGGTGTCATCTTCCGTTTCCCGGAAAGTTTGTGTTTTCTAGCCAGGAAGAAAAGAAGAGACTGAAAGTGAGGGAGCGTCGCCCATAAGCCGGCTGAGGATTTTGTTTCGTCAAGTGTTTACGCGCGGGCCTTGTCTTCCGGTTCCCAGTGCGTGGGAAGAGGGACTTGTTCGCGCATCCCGTAAGGAAAACTGTGCCTGACATAAAAAAGGCCCGCAAGTTTTGATGTTTTCATTAGTGATTTATTGGCCCTGCGCAAAATTATCGTCGTGTCCTTCCGCTGGTTTCTTTTCGTTTACAACCTTCCGAGTTCAAGACTTCGTGTTGGAGGCTGTGGCCCACTTAATGTTCTGTAAACGTTGCGTATGACTTGTGTTGCGACCATGACACACTACATGCGTCCTTCGGGAGCATCTGTCAGTTTTTGATGTACTCATGTTATCGCTCAGAGTTTAGGATGTGGGACTGAAGGATGTATACTGTTGAAGGTGGCGACAGACGTACTATACAGCCTGGGGCCTAAACGTGAAACATGAATGTGAGTTGAAAAGGTGGAAAGGATTCGTTTGTGTTGGAGTTGCAGCCTCAGAAGAGGGCAGTAAGCAGAGAGGCTTTGGCTCTTGAACTGACTGTTTCTGATAGTCGCTGCCACAGTTGGGTACCTTGTTTTAAACCCTTAAGAATAAATCGCGTAAAAATAAATGTTTCGGGTCCCAACCTACGAAATTTATCACTGAAATAAACCACTTAAAAATCCACTACCATGCAATCCACAGTACTAAAATAAGTCTTTGAGAGGCATCCTATAGGCGTTGATAGATGACGATATATACAGCGGTACTTGGGTGACAGGAATGCTTTTTTATGATTGTTGGCTGCTACACAGCTATGTGACTCTCATGTGACTCACTACAGCTCACGTGACTATCAGAAACTGCACTACCCTCTACTTTATCTGCCTACTTGAACAACGCGTGTGACACCTGAATTTGCATAAGTATGGGATAAGAGACCCATGACGACTTCACGTGTAACATATACAAGTACCGTGTAATTTGCATCTTTCTTAATACATGCGAAACAATACGGGCTATAAATTCTGCAAGAGCCGAAGTGTCTGCTTCTTATATACTCTCATGAACACCCGCCAATTTAACGCAATTTATGAATGCCTCACCCAATGCATGAGACGTTTCTTGCTCGCACACCAAATACAATACAATTAAATAGTACCAGTGAAGATGAGACGTTTCGCTGCTGCTGCGGCAACTTATCCGATTGCCAAAGAGTTCATGTGAAGAACTAGAGATAAACTACACCTCGAGTAGATGACCTGTGGCTAAGAAGTCGATGAGTGTCGGGGAACGCGGATCAGGATATCCGCGGGCGTCCAAGTAGTTTAGAAAAAGAAAATGCGAGTAGGTCTGCTGCAAGCCGATGTTCTTGCAGCGCAGTGCTGCTGACAGATAGCTCGTGAGAGAAGCTCGTAAATGTAGGGGTGTAAGCAAAGTGGGTGGGTTACTAAGCAACGTGTAACCCTATTTTTAACGGAGGTACGGCGTGAACGCCGCATTTTGCTGTCGCTGAAACACAAGGGATTGTCCTGACGCCATCGATGGGCAGACTGATATAGAAAGGTGTAAGTATCTATCCTCCTTTTGGCGTTCCTACAAATATTTGTTCTGTGGGGTCTATAAGCTTCTACAGCCATTAAGTCTCCTTCCTTCTTGGGTCCAATATGTTCTGAGATCCACTGCAAGGCAATGTGGTGTCCCTGTTCTCAGAGAGCAAGCTCGAGGTGCAGTGCCCTGATTCCTGAGATTGGTTGAGTGGTCGCATTCTTTCTCTCCCACGTACACTCCGTACATAGTGCTGAGAGGGAGAAAACAGTTACACCGACGCTCATATAGGTGAAGTTGTAATTAAGCTAGGTGTTGACACTGATCACTGCCGGCACGGCGCTATTACTGAGGCTCAAGCCTACTCCAATGATAACTACTAATCGTAGAGTACTTCCTGGTGTAACTGTCTCTAGGCTCAGTGGTGAGCATGATTAAAGTTCCCGCTGGTAATATTTGCCGACGAATCCTGCTGACATTGAAGTGGCACGTTCCAGAGTCCTCCACACGCAGCACAGAACTTTGTCACTGTCGGCACGGCGCTATCACTAAAGCACAGGCATACCCTAACGATTATCACAAATCTTAGAGCACTTTCTTAAGTAAGTGTTTCCACGCTCAGTGGTGAGTATCACAAGGTTGCAGTCCGTGCATGCAATATCTGTTGTCGATTACTGCTGACATTCCGTTCCGTATGCTGATGACATGTAGCTCTTTTTAAAGATTTCTTGAATTGGGACGTTCTACAAACATCTAGATGGCACCACATAACTTTAATCGAGCCAAAAGCAGCAGGAACGAAAGGATGTCGAGAAAAAAGTTTTCGAGACTTTCTAAAGCTATTCGAGGGAGAGGCAGAGGTACACTTTGACAGCAGAGCTTCACTGGAAAGCATGAAGAGGTTAGCTGCCACCTAAAATGATATTCTTTCTTCTTCTGATTCGTCAGAAAATCGTAGGCGACTGTTATTTAATAATTTATTTTTTGTTACCCAGCTTAGTGTGCATGAATAAGTGCCACAATAAGTCGATTCTTTTCTAGGGCTCATAACACATGAGTCCAAATCCTGCTGTTAGGTTTCTTCACTGCGTAATTGCCAACGTTGGTTGCGGTGAGAGAAATGGCCCAGGAGCGAAGATGTTACGTAAAGGTGGAAGTGCACTTGCATTGTTCTTGTTATCCCCTTTCTCCTTGTTTTTATCTTTCTATATCACATCTATACAACACGATCCCCTACACTCTCTATTCTACTCCATAAATATCAGTAGTTATTATCATTAACCGCCCCACACATGGTGTAATCCTTTTTCTCTCCTTTCTTCTTGATGTGTCGATCGAACTTTAGTAGCTTTGTCAAAACAGACGAACACTTGTGTCGCTGTTATGTTCTTCCTTTTTGGAAGCTTTATATTTTGACTCTGTTATTATGAGAGAGGAAAACAGAGATCTAGGGAAGAAGAAAATGGAGGAAGATGCACGCGTTCTTGCGCCTACCTTATGCGCAGAGTCCCAGTTCGCGCTGCTCCGATACATATTTGTTGTCACTGCTGTTACACACAGTTGGATGACCTCAGTTCATGCCCGCAACACCCGTACCCTTCAGGAACTTCAGAAGGGCAACAGATGCGTAGCGTCGCTGGATACTTTGCCAGTCCCCGAGAAGAATAGCGTGTAACAATGGTTTACTAGCAAATACAACTGAATAATATTAACAGTCGTGCAGCGCGATCAAGGGTTTTTTCTACCATTGTACCGCTGTTATTTCTTAGTATTCAGTTTAAGATGGGATGAAGAGTCAGCCACCAGCTTGTACAGCACACTGATGCAGACTTCGTCCAGGAAACACCGACAACATACCTCTTCCGTTTGTTTACATACCAGAACAGGAACAAAAGAAAGGAAACAAAACAGAAAGCATCCTAAAGAAACCCTAAGAAACACGGAAAGGGCTACGCGATTGCGTGTTTGCTCGCGCCAATATCACCGACGAACCCAAATGTGTTCTCAAACTAACTTTTGGCTATTGCAGACCACTTTTATTCGAGCCAAAAACAAAACGGAGAACACACACAAAGAAAGGAATCATACACGCACTGCCTGTCGAGTCCCCACATGGAATAGAAACATGTCCTGCTGTTTTCCCATTCACAGTTCAACCGTCCCTCACATCTTTTTGAAGTTAGTCCATTGGCTTCATCAGAGGAGATAACGAGAAAAATTATGAAAAGCCAGTACGCAAGTTAAAGCAAAATGCCTCAGGTTGGAAACCGCCGATGTTTCGCACAGAGACAGGATTTTTGGATTTCTCTTCGTTGTCTATTCAGTACGCGGGAGCTCATTCGGACAAGACACGCTCCAAGACGCTCGAAGTGCGATAGAAGGTGTTCATGCTCACAGCACTCTGTGGCATCATCCTGTGTGCATGAGAACAGGTGTTCATCGAAGACATCCGCTTGGAGAAACGAAACCGTTTCGCCGTTGGAACGGTCCTTAACGGCTTCCATTTAGCCTTTCTCTTGGTTGCTTTATCGCCATCTGGTGGAGGAAACCATCGTGCCGAAATGCAACACAACCTTGTCACATCCAGCAAATGCAGTTAAACATTCATGAAGAAAGAAATGAACCCAAGATATCAAATTAATATCCCGATGTTCAATCGTTAATTCTAATGTTTCATTGCTCTTGCGGCAAGCCTCTAAGGGAGGTAGGGCATATTATAAGGATTAAGAATTCTATAGGAGCCCATGCCTGTAAATGTCAGGGGTAAATGGTAGCAGTGGTCGAAGTACGTGAAAGGAAAGAAGAGAGTGATTAATTTGAAACATTTATTGGACATAGTGAATACAAACGGTGTACGACAACTCGAATGTTACAACAGATGCTCGAAGTTTGCGCCACCAGACATGTTCGGTGTGTTCGAACATGCCTGGCAATCAGTGCTCCGTCGGTGTTAGGCATGTTTGGCGTTTGATGGCGCAAACTTCGAGCATCTGTTGTAACATTCAAGCTGTCGTACACCATTTGTGTTCATTAGGTCCAATAAATGTTTCAAATTAATAAGTCTCTTGTTTCCTTTCATATCTTCTACCTCTGCTACCATTTACCCCTGACATTTCAGGGCACGGGCTCCTATGCAGTTCTTAATCCTTATGATATGCCCTTCCTCTCCTAGATATTTGTCGCAACATTTAGGAGACACCCTGTATATGCCGGCTTATTTTTCCCTTTTTAGTAGCCAAACTGTATAGTGTGTGGGCAACCAGAAATGTTTTGTTCGAGCTTGCTTTTCAGGGAGTAGATTGCTAACCTCCTGTAGCCCTGTCTGCTTCAGCTTCGTGCTGAAGGCTGCAAACTGCAGCGCTTCTAAAGCTACGTGTGCCTACGTCAACCCTTTCACCCACTACTCGACCCGGATCCCTTCCGATCAGTCGGTCACATGGCACACCACCTGCTTAATAATCGCAACATCAAAGAACCAGCACTCCTTCGAGAAAAACACGTGCATATGTTGAACAGTTAGGCCCAACGTTGTGCTCTGAACCGTCACCAATTGAATTAGCGACGCCCGCTATGGATGATCCAAAGCGGGCCAGAAAGTGGAGTTGGGTAAAGGTAGTCTCCGTACCGTAACGCTTGGTTGGTCAAGCTTGCATAATGCCCGTACAAGAAGGGGGAAGACTAAGTCGGGTGCGTGTATTTCGTGCCACTGTGGGAACAACTGAAGACGCGGAAACGGAAAGAGGATGTCATCACGGCGGAACTGCGGTTCTAACGTGAGGAATTTGCCCGTAACTGTGTGTCTCGCGTTGAGCAGGTGTGTGTGGACTTCGGGATGACCTGAAGACGCTAACTGTTGACGTCCGCCCACGATGGCCCCGTGGGCAATTTGGTCGTGCGAATTGGTCGCGCTTTGCAGGCGGGAATGATGCGACTTCCCTGTATGCTCACCTGTGTACCCTGTGACCTACATTGGTGGGAATGTTCTAGGTCGATGGGTGCTTGAGTTCCTTATCGGAAGTAAGAGTTGTTCGGAAGTAGGTGATGGCAACAGTTGTGTGACAGCTTCCCGATTAGTATTATTCTGAAAACAGATGCCCTTCAGTGCGGGTACACAAGATGTTCTTTTTCTTTTTATTTGTACATTTTTCGCCGCACAGGAAAAAAAAAAAAAAAAAACTCTCCTTCCCAGGAGAGTTCGACACCAGCCGATTTTATTTCTGGCGTATATCAGACAATCTGGACTACTCATATTTTGGGAAATATTTGGCGAAGACGTTTGGCTTGCATGCGTCTAGGCCCCCATAATCTTGATTTTTTTCTCCCTCTAAATCATCTCAGCTGCATATTTAAGTAACGCTATTTTTAATTAGTTATCAGAGGATTACACACTGAGCCGAATGGAACGTCGATCGGGTCCAGGTCAAGGGACATGTCTTATCGTTTTTTATTATCTTTGAAAGAAAATAAAAAGACAAACTTTCAGTCGCCATTTCTGAATTACATTTACAAATCCAAAACACATTTCCACGGTCATCTCTCGTAGCCCAGGCCATTTTTAGTACAACGCTATATGGACAGCAACAGGACAGAGTAAATTGGAGTCGTGTTGCCGAAATACTTCCTTGTGGCATACCAAGATTTTCGAAAGTCCTTTTTCAACCCCGTGGAATGGGCAGTGTCATGAATGCGCAAAGGCATAGCTGTGACTGCTCGTCCGTGCAGTGTCTTTTGCATATGCCCTTCAAACGGCTGAACAGGTTGATCCTTATCATAGTCATGTGCATGGTCGGTGACAGGGGATTCCAGAGCGGGAGATAGTAAAGAAGCTTGCCCTTTCCAGCTCAGTGCTACTTTGTGGTAATGTTCACTTCTGTTCACGGAGCGAAGAAGAAGAAGAGGAAAGGGGGGAGAGAGAGAGAGTTTTTGGCAGTTGCTTCCCAGCGAATTTTCAGGTTTCTCAATCGGTAATTTCGGGGCCCGTTGTGGAAAAATTTAAAAATGTGACTCTGCTTACTTCATGCACTGTGCGTTGCTCCTTTAGAACGGCGAGTAGCACCAACTTATTTCGCAAAGAGACTACAAGCATTTTTAGAGGAAAGGTAGTGACAATGAGGACCAAACTTAAGCCCGGAACCTAGATCATGATCCTCCTCTTTCCCTTTAGTCTGCCTCTTCGTACTCCTCGTCGTCGTCCTCGCTCAATTTCGACTTACTCGGACACTGTGATTCGGGTACCAAGAAATACAACGGAGAATCGATAAGTACGTTTTAATGCGGCATGGAGCTTTTTGAAGGCCACTCACACAAAATGACATATCGCTAAAAGTGATCCTCTATGTACAAACATTATCTACAGATTTCTCCTGTTGAATTGCCTGTCAACAGCTTTGGGAAACTGCAACATGTGTAACCGCCATTCCGTACATGAACATGACCTTGAAAGACCGCTGTCACAGAAGAATCCTCGCACCGCCATAGATTCTTGTAATAGCAGCGAATGACGTCATCCCAGCCAGGCCAGACTGAAGGCGCTAAAAGCCTATATGTTTCACTCATACTCTTCTTCACTTTCTAATTCGCTGCTACCAGTTTGTGAGCTTTCACAGAATATCTTCAGTTGGATACGATGCGCCAAGACGAAGGCGTGCGATGATTCAATTGGTATGCAAAAAAATGTTCCCAGCCATATATGGAGAACACGCCATCTTAAGCATATGGAGAACTCGTCTCTTAATAAGCAACTTTTTTTCTTTTTTAGGTCTTAACAAAACACGAGCGTTATACCCTGGAGAACTTACTCGAGGCTCACTTCAGACGAGCCTTGGAACGCGCGAATAGTATCATCAACTTTGCGACGGCCGCGATTAATTTTCCGCCCAAGTCTCTGCAGCGTCTCGTGGGAACAGACAGCCTTCCAGCCACAGATAGCCAGGCCCTGTCAATAACCACCACGGGCGTAAGTCGTGCATCTTTTATTGATATTTTACGAGGAATGGCCCGAACGCGATGGCCACACAGACCGCGACCTAAGTGATTCCGATCACGTCTCGAACACCATGAGAAAAGTCGTTCGGCTGCCGTCATAAAATAGAAAGAAGTGCCGGGCAGGGTCTTCGCCGGCTGACCGTACGATATTATACCGTATGCTTGACGCCGGCAGATTCTTTGGCGGAGGAGACGCGATACCTACAACAGTGTGTGCCTTAGCTCATTGGGACAGCTAGTAAAACTGCCGATGAAGACGTAACGTGGACGACGTGGTCGACAGATGTGATCGATGGCATCGTTTGATGCTGCTTTCTGTCCAGGAGTGTCCTTCAAGAACGCTTTAGGCGCAAACTGTATATTAGCGTGACCAGAATTTCGCGACTGGTTTCAAGGGTCGATATAGCCTTACGTACAACAGAACCACATACTCTCCGCATTGCGTGGGAGATTGGTCAGTATGTGTCTGCGGTTAATGCATGGCGAACGTCTTACATGGATACCATTCATCGAACTAGAGCTAGATTATACTTTCTTTTTTTTTTTTTACCGGCTATGTTATGATAATAATGACAGTAACAAGGTAGAACTAATAATTATGCTCAATGGCACTCATCTGAATCAAATGCGTCCCACGACTGTTTACTATAGGAAGAAAAAAAATTGCTCGCTCGTCGTGTCAAGGCTAGGAGGTCGTGGGATCGACTCCTTAATGGCCGACTGCGCTGTAAGGTGTTTTTCTTGGGTTTTCCCTTTAAGATTCAAATGATATGTTGCGTGACCACTTGCGAAGTCGTCCCAGGACGCATGTGTTCCCAATAACGTTTCAAGTAGTTGTTGGTTTACCCCACGGAAACAGGGTATTGGAAGAATGTTTTCTGTCTTTATTTGTGACAAATCACACTCTGAAATGTTCTGACGAATACTGTCATGGCTCCAGCTATCTTCTTGTTGGTCGACGACGCCTTCTGATCGATTTACGAACGTTAGATGGTTAGAATCTTTCTTGTGATGGTGTGCATCTTCTGAGAGATGCTGGCGCTCTGTTTTTGTGCATTACTCCTGATACCAGCGGTCAGGCTTTCAGTGAAATTACAACCTTACGAGAAATCTTCCCCACGCAGCTAGGTCTACCAGAAGTTGTCATTGCTGAAAAACAAGGTAACATCTACCTGGACAACAGACATTGAACCAGCAGATTTTTAAACAAGGACATTTATTGACCATGGCACGTGGAAGTGTGGAAAATATGGAGCGTATCTTAGCTGTGCTTGGTCGCTGGATATTAACGGGTCGACTTCTGTGAAAATCTCTACTGTCTTGATGTCCCTCAGCTTAAGCGACCTGTGAAGGGCGCCTGTCACATGGGTCTGAGCTTGTAGACTTGTTTCCCTAAATCTCGTAAGATAGTTCGTGTTATTCAACTAGAGGTGCAAGTACAGACCAGGCTTAGAAGGTGTGTGGGGTTGGTGGGTTTAGCTGTCGAGAAATGAATTCATGGTCTCGAAAACTTCCGCACAGCGAATGCTGTACAGCTTGCTTTAGTGTCATGGTGACAAGTAGCAAGTGTAATAGGCTGCAATTGGACGCAATGGACACCTTTATGTCAAGTATAGCCACTAAATTTGTTCACACTGTAATATCGGTCCCTTTCGTTTTCCTTTTTCTTGTATTATTATTATTTTTTTTTTTGTGTGTTTCTTCAGCTCTGTCTGGGAGGTTTAGTTTGGTAGTGGCATGGTAGCTTGTCTGGTGCTCCGTCTCGACTCTGCTTTTCTCCAGAATTGCAGGACTTCACAATTGTTATCTTTTTCTTTTTTTCGCTTCGTTTAAGAAAGTCGAGAATAAACTGTCCTTTATTTTAGGGACAAACTTTATATAGGTCAAGCTAGCCAACAATTTGTTCCATAATGGTGTACAGCTAAAATGTAAAAAAAAAGGATAACCGCTATGTCTTTTCAAAATTCGAATCCAGAGTGTAACAGTAACAGGTTTAGGTCAATGTACACATTAGCAAGAGCAGAAGAAAAAAAAAA
>JARGYV010080300.1:0-10045 GCA_029532675.1 Ornithodoros moubata | reverse complement strand
AACAGTGGCGGCCACGGATGGTCAATGTACATCACCACCATTATCATCACCACCATCACTTCATACCCATTGCCATCGTCATTGAAGTGCACTGCGCAATGGAGTAGTGGGCCGCCGTACTGGCGACGAAATTCTCAATATCACCGTCATCTCATGTATTTGTTCTTGTTGTTGTGTGCCGTGGGCTATTTGTCCACGACGGCGTATGTTCCATTTTCAAGNNNAAGTAGAAAGATATACGAGTATATACACTATTATACATATGCTTTCTTTCGTCGCGCTGAATGTGAATGTACTGTACGTAAGTAATGTGCCAGTGTCGGTATGAGCATGTTGGCGTGTTTATAAGGTGGCTGCCTCGCATGAAAAGCGTTTCCATTTTGAGCACTTTGAAATGCCTAACTGCAAATGGAAGAGGAATTTACGCCATCCTAACGTATCACTTTTCAGTGTCGAAATAAAGATAATCCTACTCAAGTGCGCATCTTCGAAAAGTGTTCTCCACAATATGGCGCCGCGATAAATGGCCGTTGAGAAGAAGATAGAGCGAGAGAAATTCAGGAAAATCAATTGTGTGCCGATTTTAGGTCTCAGAAACTATGTATCGATATCGAAGTCTCGTGAATATGTTATTTTGTATACATATATAATATCTTGCACATATGTAAAAATAGTGAAGAGGAGCTGAGGCTGGCTACCTTCTCGAGGTCGAACCGCACAAATGCCGGCTCAACTGACTTTCATCTCGTTATAGTTGCCCCGCAGTATAGCAGTCCAAACGCTATAAAAATCGAACTTGGCTGCGTAGGCTCCACGCTGTTGCAGTGGCTGGGCTATAGATATCCTTGGGTTTACGAAGCGGACGTTTACGCCCCATACTGGACAATTCGCATTGCTACATAAATCTCTAAATGTCAAAAGCGCATTGAGGTGAAGGTCAGTTTTAACAGTGTTTTTTTTTTTTTTGTATTCTTTAGGAACCACATGCAAAACACACGCGCGCACACACACACACACAGGAAAACTGCACTTGCAACATTTCAGGCTTCTATTGCATTACGTCAAGGACGCTAAAGTATGCCCCCTGCAGCAATAGCTTCGTTCGTAGTCATCACCACTCATCGTTACTGCACACATATTTTGTTGTTACCGTTGTCCATTCGCAATCGCTTTCCCGGCCCATGGAGATGCAAGTCTATCGCTCGCGGCTAAACGTTCCGCTTTCTGCGCATGATTGGGAAAGTGGAAGTTCGATTTATTCTGTATGTGTCGTTGTAAAAAAGGCTGCTCTACTGTGAATGCTATACTGTGTATATTGTGGTCAGGCTAACCTGACGGCTACCAGTGATTCCCAGAAAGCTTCATCATCTGATAAGCCCCGAGCTATTTGTCTTACTTCGTTGTGTACTTTTTTTCTCATCACAATGGCATCCCAAAATACTGGCTACAGGAGACTTCGGAAAACATTTGCATGCCTTTACACGCATGCTGGATGCCATCCAGGTTTTCCTAGCAAAGCTAAAGGAATGCTTCCTTAGCTGATCATTTACGCGGCGTCCCCTCTGGCCGATGTAGGACGCCCAAATGTGGAAGATATTCTACACTATTTCCCTTTTACGCTCGACTGGGGGCAAGTGCAGCAGTGAGGTGGGGAAGGGTGAGAGGAGCTATCAATTTGATTGCTTTTTTGGTTTCCTTAGTAAATGATCAGTTGTGGAACAGTCGGTGCTCAACCTACTTGTTGTCAACAACAACCTGTCAACAACAACCTGTTGTCCGTTGCTGCCTATGCGCCCCCTTTGTGTATTGTTCTATTTTTCATGGCTACATACGCGGTGCAATCAGGCAATCAGCTTTTATACATTTTTGTTAGTGCGCTCGGCGAGAAGAGGACTGCGAATGCGGAACTGGCTGCCTATTCCCATGACATCGGCCATTTTTTAACTTCTTCTAACCATGTTGCATGCGTATACACATTTTACAACAGGATAGTCCGGTACTGCCAAACAGCTCGAAAAAAAAAAAATGCTTTATCGACGTCGTAACCCGTTTGTTTTGGTCCCACTTATGCACGCTAAAGCTTTCTATCATTTGTTTTCTGTTAGTGCGACATGCAATGTGTCATATTAGTGACGCAATATTGTTTGTCAGACACTCGAAGATATAGTCGCCCATCATTTTGCACGCCATATCATAATATATCAAAATTTTATACAACCGTTTTGCCTTGTGACTCATGCATTCAGAGTGCAGCACATATAGCCATAGAACTGTCACGTAGGACACTGCAACTAGGACGCCTAAACACGTTCGGTCATCATATACCTGTTGTGCAGTCAACGTCTCATATGCGTGCGGTTGAAAATGTATCCGGTCATGGCAACGAGCTATTGATCGCTTCGGTCCGGTGCCTGGCATTCCGGCATCCGTGCTGCCCTTCTGCACAACATAACTTGCAAATTGCTGTCAACACAATCTGTACGAATAAATAAGAGTGTTGCGTACGGCGGCGGGCTTTCTAGTGCATTCTAATTACAACGAGAGCCTGCAAGACATGTGCATGAATTTACGTCATCGCATATATTGCTTTTATGTGTCTTGAGTTGACGTACCCGCGAAGGAAATATTAGGTGAGCTTGGAAGCATAATATAGTCAAAATATTTACGACTAGAATGCTGAAGCAGTTCTTAAAAGATTTCGGTAAAAGCCTCGTGTGAATCCACTGTGCTGGCCCTTCAAATGCTGCAGGTGCCCTTTTATGCGTTTATAGAATAATTCTATCGCAGTTCACGTCACCTTTCTTCCGAGGAAGAGCAGGGCACCTGTTTTATGATCATGATTAAATAAGAACAACGCACCGTAGACCCCCAAATGCAGTTCTGATAAGTATTCCTTTCCTTTTCGCTTTCTAGATGGTCGTTCTTTGGCAACACACGAGGGCGTCAAGTTCATCGAGACATCTGCGGGAATCAACCACCACGTGGACGAGCTTCTGGCAGGCTTGTTGCACCAGATCCGCCTGAAGCATCTGCACATTGAAAAGGAGCGCAAGAGGCGAGACTCTGTCAAAATTCGCGGCCGTAATTCAACCTGCGCCTCCTCCTTCTCGGGATGTAAGGCGAAGGTGATCCTCAAGCGATTTCTACGCAAAGCCTGCTCGCGCTCCCGATCCTGCGATGATCTGCATGTGCTGTGAAGCAGGCAAGAAAGAAANAAAAAAAAAAAAAAAAAAACGAGACCCTCATCACAGAAGCAGGACTTCTTTTCTGGAGGAAACAAAGAACAATAATGTAAAATATATAAGACGTGTTTTGTGTGTGTATTGAGCTGCATGTGTTCCTTGTCTTTTGAGGTCTACTGTCAACATAGGCGAACCTCTCAAAGGAGCGACTGGAATGATTGCGAATTTGTCAGCGCTCTTTTGTTAGGGTTCTCGCTGCCTACAATCTTTGGGCAACTTCATCGACTGCAGGACAGTTTATGACATCGTGCGGTGCAAGCAAGCTGCTGTTGGAACGATATTTTGTTGTCATGTGTATTCGGGTCGCGCTGACATGTGTTTCGTTGTCATCGGCCGCATGTTTTGCTTTTGCCGTTTTGCGTTTAATCTTCAGCAATATGGAAAGATGCATGAGTTCAGTACGTCTGGTATATTTGTTATTATATAGTTAGCGAAAAGTACCGCCGGATTCCGTCGTGATTTCAGCCCATTTGCACGCACCCATCTCAGATGACATCTGAGCAACGACTAAGCCCCCAAATTAATTGCTTCTTTGTCGTCGGAATGATGACAAAATTCGAGGAAGTGTTTTTGTTGTTTCCCTCTTAAATACACCTCGACAAGCATGAAGTGTGAAATTATTCATTGGAAGGGGCACAGCAGGCTTTATTTTCTGAGAAAGATATTTATGAAAAAAAAAAAAAGTGTACTTTTTTTTCTTTTCATCATGTTATTCTAAAGTACGGAGCTCGGCCTCTGTTCTGTGAGTGTTTTCTTTGTACTTTCCTCTCGAAGAAAGAAATACAATATAAGTGCATGTGCCTTCATGTATATATAAGTATATATATCCTAAAGTTCCCTGACTGTCTGTTGCTAGACAGATGTCTCAACTCTCTTCGTTTATAGAGGTAGCTCTTGTATGTATCCTGAGCTGCATATGGACTATGCATACTGTGCGTGACGGCTACATAATTTAATGTGCCAAATAGTTTAGAACGAGCACGAAAAGTATATATATATGCAGGATATATTTTTATTTCTGGAGCACTGATGTTATAGTGGAATGTCTAAGAGATGATGTGGTCTGTGTCGTGCGTTACGGCTTCGTACGTTTGCACTCATATTCTTCGATGTTGTGAAAGAGCTTGTATGTCTTGTAATATCTGCGTCAAGTGCCTGTGATAGTTTGAAAATAGATATCGTGCGACCTTTGTTCACCTTCGGAGGGATTACGATGGAATTTCACGAAAGTGCGCTTTCACTTTCCCTTCAATATTCAACCCGCACTTGATCCTTCAACGTACTGGCGAACTCATAAACGTCTATGCGAGCTATCTTACGTATGGAGCTGGTACCACCCGGTGCGTCTTCCTCATCACGCATACTACTTGTAGTCGTAAAATCTTGCGCTGAAAGCGAGCATGTGCGTGCTCCACGTGACAAACAAGATAATTCAGGAACCGTGTCCTGGGGTTCCTGCTTCGCATTGTTTTCGACGTAATACAGATTGCGGTGAATGGGATCAATGATGGAATATAGAACCGCAAAACTGAGCTTTGCCAAACGATAACAGAAATACAAGCGTGCGTATTCCCCGTGCCCACACGCTCTATTCGCACAAGGTCTGTAGAAGTTTGAAATCCCACCCCCTGTGCGCCTTAAGCAAAGCAGGCAGTGTATCAGTAACTCTACAGAATGAGGCCCTACAAAATGAAATGGTTGTTTACTACTAATGGGCTGTGCTCGCACTATTGCCCACTGTTTTGATGTCAACGATGTGCCGACTGTGCGAATTTGGGCTCAGCCGTTGGCAACATAGCTTTCTTTTTGACCCGTACTCTCAAGTCGTGTTATTGATTTCCATTTGCGGTACAAAGACGCTAGCTATATCTGTAATTTCACAAGCACCACTGAACTTATCCTGATAAATGGACCATAAAATTATCCGTTTCTAGCCCTGCAAGTGCCCCAGAATTGCTCGAAACAGTAAGGGAAGCTCGCTGGAGCAGGAATTTCGTTTCATTCGCAAGTGTCGTCAAGAATCAGACCACTGGGCTCTCTTATCAGTGCACAACCCAGAAGGCCGAAATATTGCCTCGCTCTTACCGTTAACGTTCACGGTTCATTCCTAAGTCAGAGGGACACAAGCTAGAGCAAGCTGCCTTAGTAGAATCGATTAAGCTTCCATAGCGATTTTGAAATTTTGTAATTTTCCATGCAGTGCAGAAACATGGGCGCCACATACTGTCCATAGCAGGGTTTTCTAGTGAATACTTCTTTGTTATTGTTGTTACTTTTTTTATAAAGCAGAGATCGTCAAAAGCCTCGAAGGAAAGAAATTGTCATTAGTGCCTTTTATACCAATTTCTGGCTGTCTTAGTGGTCATATACTCATATACACGTTAGGGTACATATCAGGGGTGTTGGGAGTATAGGTCTCGCTTCTGAAACGCGACAAAACTGATGATAGTTACAGTGCTCGCAGTGGTGCACTCTCTCTCTCTCTCTCTGCGGGCGAGTTCTGTTCTATAGCTTTTGTTTCGTTCACAACAGCTACATATCGGACATTTTTATGGGATGTACACGTCTACCGGCACGCAGAAGGATTAGCACATGTCTGGGGATTTCGGCCGAAATCCGTTCTGTACATAACACTGTGCCTTCTACATCTTACTGTTTCCGAACTGAGATGATGCAAGCCGCAAAGTTAGATCTGAATACTTATATATAACCTGTGGTTATCTCTCTATTTCATTTTATTGTCAAAGAATCCACAGGTGAGAGCCTAAATATGGTGTTTAGTAACTGTTAAATTCGAGTTATATTTTTGAGGCAAGGGAGATTTAACTATGTACTTTTCAGATCCCATATTTTCCTCTTTGTTTTCATTACCTAAATTTTTCATCTTGGATACTAAAGATAGAAACTAAATAAGCGAAGGTAATGACAGCAGTATGAGAGTCGTTGAACGGCGTCTTATTTTTGTACTGAATGGTACGAAAGTGGTAATAGTTATTATCTTCCGGATTATTTAACAAAAATAAGTGTGACTGATCACCGAATTAGCGCTTGAATTGCGCATCGTATTATATACGATATTACATACGTACGTTACGTACGGGTGTCATTGTCTCATCTGTGGCATATGTACCGTGATTTTGTGTCATGAGTGTTTCGATATGCGTACAATTAATTGCAGAATGTGTTCGAGTCGAATAAACGATCATAGCAGCACCGAACCCCGCGCGAGTGGAAAGCGTTTTATACGCAAGCATTATGCTTCGACAGTAACCCGACGTCACATTGCATGGGTATATATGGTTGTACTTACCCTCATTGTATACTGGAACATAAATAAAATTGTGAGGAGAATATTTGTACGGAATTAAGAATGAACTAACAAGCCCACTGAAGACAGCTTTGCAAATAATGGTTCACAGGCAATTCTGGATTACGTATACAAATCGAATCCAGTGTATCATGAAGTTAGCTCGATAGATGAAATGCGGGCGCTCTTAAGTTCCCGCACAGTGAAGGTATATATGCTGCAAACACATTCAAAATTTTGAGAAGCTGGTCCTGAATAAGGCGAAAAACACTTGCACCGTTTCGCTTCGCTCATAACATTGTGTCATTGTTCGACATTTGCTGTCGTCATAGTGTTCTGTTAGTGTCACAAATTGGTTTCCTTCTAGTCTGCTCACACAAGTGTTTCGTGCACCTTAGTCGTGCTCATTTGAGCTGCCCGCTTGGTTCTTCAGTTGTTGATTACACATTTTGAGGCGACCACTGTTTTCGGACAGACCTTGAGAGATACACCTAGCCCATGTTCTCAGCACTCGAGGCTCAGCTGTTAACTAATGTTGTATGTGTAATTATGGAAAAATAAAGGTGTATACAGATTTTCCACATGGCCTGCATGAAGTACGCTCGCATTTTGAGTGTGCATGATGTGATATGCGCACATGCAATCCTGCCAAACCTTACAACATTTATTTGACCAGCATTGCACATGTAAAGCCATATCTCTGCTCCACCAGTATCTGGTACATTATAGCAATACGTGTCAACAACGATACAGGATTTGAACAAGCAGACTAAATAGCCATCCCTAGTAGCACAATATTGTGACTTCTACGCTATGTGACTATACCACAGTAAATTGTAAAGAAAAAAGTCATTTCAGTCAAGCCACATTCAAGCTTCAATTTTCTTCAAATACTTATCAGGTACTCCCACATGATAAAAGCTGCAATGTATATATGCGTGATAACAGGAAAATTATCAAGATCGCCACTTGCCCCTAACAGCAGAGTGTACTGAAAGTCAGGTGTAATGGGGGTGGTCGTCAGGTGCCTTATCTATTTGTTGCTGTGTCTCTGACATGCCGCGAAATACAAAAGCAATCTTGATCAACCCAACCACCCCTAATGCACCCGGCTTTCAGTACATTGTACTGCTTGTGATGTGTCATGGAACTGTTTCCTTCTTTCTCCTGTGCAAATCTAAGAACAGTCTCGCCGTATGGTGTGCTGCCGGCGACTTCCACCGTGCTCCGGTGCATTGAAGCTTTGATGCTTCACACGACTGCGGAGAGAGTAGACTTTTAATGGTTCGTTTTGACTGCTGGTATAACTGCAGATTCACGGTGCAACACTTAGGAATTCGATGAGCAAAGACGATGCTCAAGAGGACAAACGCAGTATCGCAAGACCAAGGCAAGCCTTTTGACAATGCTATTCGTGGCTGGGTGTCCTACGAGGGATTTTTGGGCTCGTATTTACGCGTGAACATGAGGAGTGAATGTCTGACACTTTCTTGACCTTATGAGCCACAGCGTACTAGCGGCATGGCTGAGTGGGACTAGCAGCACAATGTACCGAAAGTCGGGTGCATTAGGGATAGTCGTCAGGTGTCTTACATGTTTGTCAACACCTGCTTACGAGCTGCAAACCGCAGAAGCAACCTCCATCCATCCGTCCACCCTTACTGCACCCGACTTTCAGGACATTGTGCTGCTTGCGTTATTTCGTGCTCTACAGTGGTGGGTTCGAATGTCTGAGGTTTTCCATGGGTTTCCTCTAGACCTATATGTGTCAGCGCAGTTCCCCTTGAAGTCTTCCCGGGGCGCACACTAACCCCCTGTCCTCTGTCCATCTGTTCACATTTTGTACGCTGGTCATGGCCATGGTTCGCTTAATTAAAAAAATATCGGCACCGCAAAGTGTAACTGTAAAAGATACGCACATGGATATTCGACTTTCCCTCCAACATTCGGACAGCGCGGAGAGAAATCAGAAAAATAAGAGCGAGATAATCCTTAGGCACGATGAATGTTCCAGAGGGATTACCTCTGTATACCGAAAGCATCCGGGGACCTTCAAATCCCTGCAATTATTTTGCAACGGCATGCACGCCGTCGAACAATGCTTTATCGAAGTACGCTCATCACTTTGGTTACTATGAACATTCGGAAGGAATACTACACCCTAAAATAGTAACAGTAAAACAGCACAAAGATTGCGTCTTCGTTTGTCTCCGATAACAAGCATTTCTGTCACGGTCGAAGAGATTAGATTCAAATCCCGTATCAACTGCGCTGTCTCCTGCGTTCCCTTGACTTTTCATGCGTCATTTTTATAATATATATGATGAAACAAAGCCCGACATATATATATATATCCCTTGTCATTTCCCATTTCCTTTGATACAGTCAAATATGTGCAGCCATTTACTAGGCTAAAAGATTCTCGAAAGAAGGCTCTCAGAATTTCAAAAGTTAAGCAGCTATCTGGTAAGCAGCAGGGAAACGTCCACTCCAGCTTTCGTCGTACCGTCTATGACTGTATCATACGGATATAGGCCGACCTATTGTATCTCCCCAGCAGCCGCGGAATCGTACGCAATCCTCGTGTTCCTGGAGCACGCGTCAAGCACCTCCCCTCAGCACTAGGTCCTTTGCACGACTCCAAGACGGCGTTATAATGTATGGCACTAACGGACATCCGTGGGACCCTCGCCCCAATTGTGACCGACATTCTAACCTGTCTGAAGAACCTGGAAGAAAGGTGTCACATCTGCAGCTTCCAGTAAACCCCAGGTCACATCAGAATACGGGGTAACGAGGAAGTCGATTCTCTGTCTGCCGCTTCCCACCGTCGCCGACTTCCGTGCCCATAATCCGGTCTCGTGGTGACAGACGACGCTTCTTGCAGAAGGCGACTTCACCAATGATGTTCCAACAGTGGTGTCGGGACATCCCGGCTCAATGTCTGCTTCACGCTGTAGACCCAACAGTGTCCTTCCAAATGCCCAGGCTGATTTCTCGTCCTGTAAAGTGTTTGCTGCACAGGCTACGTTTGAATGTGACAATTACCCCCTCTTATCGCCATTAGTTAGGCTCTTGCTTAAGCCCACTTTGCTCCCGCTTCAGTGTTTCTGCGACCGTCGACCATGTACTTCTCTATTGCGAGCGACATGTACGGGAGAGGGACGCCCTTAGGTCCGTGTTCCAACGTCTCAGCGACCTCTCAGTCTTCCCTCCATCCTCGAACCGTGGGATAGCCTGTCAAGACATGTCGCGGCCCATCAGACAACTGTCAGGTTCCTGCCAACCACCAGCATCCATGACATTTTGTTGGGCAATGCAGCCAGCACGAGATCCGTCTCTGTGGCACCTCCACCATCGATGACCCTCAGTACACTTGCATCCACCTATCATAGCTCACCCAACCGTAATGGGGAGCATCCCTCACATATTGTGGAAAAATTCCCCACATCATCATCATATAGTTGTCGTTAAGCCGTTGTCATTCACACTCTCA
>JARGYV010080297.1:0-13089 GCA_029532675.1 Ornithodoros moubata | reverse complement strand
GGGGGGGGGGTGTTACCCATATACACCCACATACTGTGTTACGCGGAAGTGCTGCCATTCACTCAACTTCCACTGCGAAAGCAGCTTCGCCACCCGATTGTGAGGCAAACGAGCCGAATGTGTTCTTAATCCTTAAATCTTCTCATCCACTCTACAGGGTATAGGTATACAGGAATTCCGCAGCTCCCAGCCCTGTAAGCTCCCGCATTTGAATTTCTGAGCGTCCCAAAACTCTAAAAGCTTGTGTTCCGTGGCCAATAGAAAACGAGTGTCGTTATCTGAGCTGGCTTTCCACTTTACAATTGTGTCGTCTCCGGGTGATATTGATTCTGAGGACTGTTTTGTCCCAGCTGCTCTTTCCTTCTTTCTCGCTATATAGCTGCGGAACTCGGCATGAATTTTTTACGAAACTATGGACGGAGGAACTTTCTTGGTGGGAAGGCCTCGTAGGTGAGGCTTTAGGGCATGCCTCGAGTTTATTTTATTTAGTTTTCTTTCCCTTCTTCTCAGGAACGTGAGGAGAACGACGACGTGGGGCCGGTTCATTGTGTTTTATTCCTTTTATACTGTTTCTAAAAAGAGTATAAGTGCTATTAAGACTTCAAGAAACACTTTGCGAAAACACTCAGAGAATCTGCGCAGAAATCCTTTCTCTTGTTTAATTTCATCGAGTTGTGCTTTCGGAAGTCCCTGCTGGGCTCCGATACTGGGTGCGGCGGAGTCTGATGGTCTAACTTTGAGAATAAGTTCTTTGGTTCAAAATCATTCGTGGAACATTGTGACAATTCAGGGTGACATTTGATTCCTCGCGACTCTGTTCGATTATTACATTGTAACAAAAAAAAAAAAACGTAGAAAGAACAAAGATAAATTTGCTACCGAGAGCACCTCTGCTACCTCTGCTTCGTCCCACTCGGAAATGTGCAACAGAGAAGCTCGCAATCTCGTCTTAGATTAAGTTCTGTCCGAGAAGAATCTGACAGCTATTTATCACCGGACCATTCTCAGCCCAAAACGTTTTTTATTTAGGCACCCTTCGACATACCAGCCCAACAATCGCACGGCATTCCTCAAGAAGACGCAGACGATGAACCCATAGACCGCGCGGGGCAGAAGAAGGGGGCGGAAGAAGAAGTAGCTGCCCAAACAAAATCCGACCAAACGGAGCCGACGACACCCTGGCTAATGGCCACAGAGGAGAAGGAAGAAGAAACGGAGCTTTACAAAGTGGAGGGGAGGTATTCAACTTAACTCTTTTGCTAACGTGGCACACTGCTGTGGACATCGTCTGCATCGTTCGGATGCCGCTAACAGCCCGACAGGAAACAATAAATTCCGTGGACTTCAGGGCAGTTTGATTCTCCGGTGACAAAGCACGCCAGAACCCACGAGGGAGATGTATTGGCTCGCATTTTATTGTAAGGTCCCGCTGATGTGAAATGGACTCGCCAGAATTCTTTTGCGCCATTTATATCTGTTTACGCCCTAGCTGTGGAAGGGGAGAAAGGACCCCGGAACAAAATAACTTTGTTCCTCAGCCAGAGTTTTTCTTTGTTTTGCTGTATGGTGTCTTACGACACTCAATTGGACCCAAAGGTTCCGAACGGAAGGGAAGATAACAAAACGTGATACGGCGTAGGATACAGCAGAAAAGAGGGACATACACGCTGTATAGGAACAGCACTCTAGCGAACAACGCGGTGAAGAAAATACAGAATAACTATATACAAAATAAATAAGACAGAATAACAGAACAGCTGGCCTTGCCACTGGTGATTGCTGAATGAAGAATATCAACAAGCTTCGAACACTGTAAATCTTACAGTAATCGATGACCTCCTGCTCGTAACAAAAACAACCTGCGTTTCCAGTTTCTCACCGCATAGCAACGAATGAGTATGGGAGATCATGTGCACCATATACGCGTCCTCGCGAATCCGTGACGTCCCCACTCTTCCCACGTCGTTGTTTTGCAACGCATTAGATTACTATTAAGCGGACCCTCAAGAGGCTGTGGCCTGTTACGCTTACTAGCATCCGGCGACGCAAAAGAACCCTCTGTTTACAACAGAGTGTCGGCAACTGTATACACGCACGCGAAAGCGAAAGGAGGAAGAAAAAGAAACGCTCTGGGCTTGTCTGACGAGAGTTAACGTGTTCTTTGCGCTTGCCGCAACATTAGGAAAAAAAGCCGCCGCAAGCGAGCATAACCTAAAGAACGGCTAATGTATTTGTGGTTGGCCCCATGATTCGGTTAGTAGCATGAAGCTGTGAGGTAACATATGCCGAAAGACCTCTCCTGAAAGTCTCCTACACCTCGGACGTCTACTGAATGCGAAGTCAGTTTCGTGCACTCTCGAAAACGTGCCTCGGCGCATAATCCGCAGAAGACAAATCATGATTTAGATATGATTCTTCAGTTTCGTTTAAATATTGAAGTGACGAAATCACCATCGTTCTGAAGTAGGTTCGTTCCTCGGCGCGTTATGCGGTAAAATTTGTTTATTAGAGTGTACACGGTTTGGGTCGACTGTAGTTGAAATCAATTCTGCTAATTCAATTGAGTTTGGGCTTCTAAACTGAGAGGTTATCGAATTAGTTCGATCCAAAGGGGCTGCTTACTATGCGTTAACCTGATTTATGAAAACATCGCAGTAAGAAAAGCGGACACTTCAAAGATAACGCGCACTGATTATTTCAATGCAAATCAAAGAGCACAAATGGGCGGCTCAGATCATGTGCGTTCTTCTGCCAAGGCGCTAATGACGGCACAAGTGTTGTTGGTTGTGGTGGTAAGTGTATCTGGCGCTTGGCCAATGAGGCGATAGGCCAGGATCGACGTGCCAGTCGCTGCAAGGCCAAGGCAAGTAGTGCAAATCCTGCTGGTGCCACACAGTGGTCATTAGGCGAACACTGTAGAACCTAACTTATTTATCCTGCGCGTCATTATTAATTCAGCATGATCAAAGAGAAAATTGGCCAACACAACGGCTAACAAGATTCAGTTTGTACCATTTGCGAAGAGCGTTGCTTCCAGTCTTCAATCTTTAATGCCAGCCAGGGTTGGAATGGCAAGTTCCAGTCATCGCGAGAAATTACGTGGTTCACAGAAGAGTATCGCGTATTCCGCATTCAAAATTCTCCTTCGCAGGAGCAAATATCATTTAGCCTGGAAACCAAGCTTCACCGTTTAGCACGAGAAGAGCCAATCGTCATACTGTATGATATCGTTACATTTTGCTCTATACTGTAAACGCTTCTCAAACGCTTCTGTAAACGCTTCTCTTTGTAAAGCTCGCTTTTATCTTTGAAGGTCCATATGAAGGCGCCACAAAGCTTTCGGTTTATTTTGTATTTTGGAAGTGGATTATCCATGACTCAAAAGAATGTTAGAACGTTGTTCACTCTATACGAAGCACGCAGCACTGTGTGTTGTACACAGGGGAAGAGCAGGCATTTTTAATTGGCAAATAATAGGGGACATATGACAGAGGACCGAGCCATTTTTGAGAGTTTAAAACAGCGGCCGGAAAAGCGCGGAGGAATAAACGAATCAATATTGGGTAAAGCGTTTTAACAAGGCCTTAATGAACTTTTAATTGACGTCCTTTGAACACCTGTCCTTTTAGGCAACCTTCCATGGAAACACGGTGCCCTCTAGTGGCGTGTCTGAAATGCATAAGATAGAACGTGACTAAGACGGTGTGTAACCGTGAACGATCAATGGCTCCCACCGTGCTACGCGATGAAATACTGGCGCAACAAGCCACATCGTCATCACCAACACGGTCACCTGATCATGCCTCCTCATTCATATTCACCGACATCATCCCACTTCATCTCATCTTCTGTTAGCGGAGACGAAGCGCACCGAACTGTCCCAGCATCATACTTTCTCCTTTCGGACGCAGACAAGCAAAAGACGAAAAGCAGATGAAACTGTTCTGAAAATTCGCTTCTGCTCTTTTTATGACCGCATCAGCCCGATGATGTCGTCTGCTCCGTCGAGTAAGTCGTCATTCCACTTGTTCTGTCGTCTGTTTTGGATTTGGTGGTCTTTCCAGCCACCGGGTATGGGTTCACCCTGACGTACATCCACGCCATTTGGGGCAAAATTTAAAACAGATAATCACCTCGTTCTCAAGCTTAATTTGCCGTCGAGCTTTGGGATATTTCTTTAGCCTTTTTTAGTGTCGCCGCGCATAAAAGCACCTGAACAGGAAGAAATCAAGGGACACACGGTTTTTCAAGTCGCCCTACTTTTTCTCGAGCGAGGAGACTTGAGCAGTCAAATACATTAGGTAAGTAACGAAAAGAAGAAGAAGAAAAAAAAAAGAAAGAAACAGGGAAAACGTATTCCTATGAGTTTTTCCTTTCAACCTTTCTTTTTTTTTTTCTTCTTACGTTGAGAATCTGTTACGAGTTTTGTACACGTACGCGTTGATTACGCCTCCTGACCTTTTACCTCCCTCCCGTTTCCTACCCCCACTCTAATCTTCATACGTGCATTGCGGACGCCGCTTGACTTCTACGCCGCGCGCTTCTTTTTTTCGTTCGCTTTTCATCCCATTATTCGCCGATGTAAAAAGAAGTGCCGTTTATTATTCTGCACCGTGTGAAGATGTGTTTCAAACTAGAGCTGCCCTACTGACGCATATCGTTGCTCGTTATGCTGCGGGATCCGGAAGTCGTGCGCAGCGAATTGGAGGACGGCCGGAAGTTGCGTGCCGGTGATTCGCCCGCTTGGAAGGCATTTATTTATGCGCGAAAAAGTTGTGCTGTCAAGTTATGCCCCCCAAACACACGCGCACGTCTCTAAGAGTGTGCATCCGCCCCCTGTGGATCAAACGAGGAAAGTTTGGATACGTAGCGCCTTTGTCCGTGGCAATGACGGGAACTGATCTTCTGTCCCCCGCGTTTCCTGGCTCAACGCACTGAAATGCTCCACGAGCAGAGCAAGCGTTTTTTTTTCTGTCTTTCTTTTTCTAGAAGCGCAGATCTTCCTACGCAGAGGGAACCCGCTGTACGGTTGGCGCATAGCAAAACCACGCTCCAAAACAAGCAAGCAAACAAAGAAAACGAGATTCGGAATCCGATCATACACAATGCCCCCCTGCTGATTTGCAAGTCGCCTTTGATCCGCAAAGCAACGCTGCTTCGCCCACATCCGATCCCCGAAACACGCATTCTCCCCGAAACCAAAAGCGGAACGCGGAAGTTACCTGTTTGAATGTCACAACGACAGAACGTCTCGCACAGACGCTATACGCGTGTTTCAAACGTGTCCGTTTTGTGCGGAAGCGAGTATACAAAGGGAAGCATTAGAAGGGAACATTGGTGGGAGGTATTTTCCGGGCATTCATTCGGAACATTCATTGACGCTATGCAAAAATACGACGTTGTCATTGGTTTTCTTTCTTCCTGATCGAACGCATTCGCCCTGCGAACTTGTAACGAGTTTCGCTGTAGGTGCTCTTTGGGAACTCTTGTTTGAGACCGAGAGCACAACATTCGCCGATCGATTAGTGAGTGAGTGAGTAAGGATTTTATTTTCTAAAACACTGGAAAGGGGGGGCTGCGTCTTTTCCCACACTTGCTTCGTTACAGTACATTTATTTCGGCCAAATGTAATGAACGATAGACAACCTTTAAGCTGTGATTAAGGGTAGTTGAACTTTGTCTGTCTCCGCTTTCCTTTGCTGTCCCTTGTGAATGTTCACGCTGTCGGTGAGCTGTTGTCAAAAGCGGACGTATGGATATAGGATATTAGGCTTTGGATATTAGGATTCTAGGCGTTGATCTGATAAATTTTACGTTGCACACTTTTTTTTTTTTTTTTGTTTTCAGCTCTTGCAAGCGACCAAATTCTTCTTGTGCTGCTTGATAACCGGCACGATGTTAATGGTCAGAAATGTGCGCTGAGTGTGACGGTGGCATGAAAAGCGATGGTTTTATCGCGTTTATTTCTTTCGCTTTCGCTATTACGCCCTCTCCCCAAGCTTTGGCTGATTTGTCTCGTCAGGCCGCAGGTGGATCAAGGAAAACAGGAAGCGCAGTCAGGGCGAAGTGCAGCGTAATCTTAGTGTTTGCTTTCGACAGCAAGCTTAGGGATTTATTTGAAACAAACCGCTGCTTTTAACGAAGGGCTCTTCGTAATACCTGTGTAATACCTGTCTTAGTTTTTATCGCTTAACACAGAAACGCTTGCTCCGTGGACTCAGCGCGCACCTGTGTGAAAAAGGGAAGCCATTCTTAATTAACCATTGAACAATGAACTGGATTTTACTCCCTCTCCCCATTGGCGGCGGTGCTGTACGGGTTTTTGCCCCATGGTTTCCCCCGTACAATTACAGGCGTGTGCCGTCACAGTTTCCCATGACGTCGGGCGAAGGCACCAATAGCCATACACATCACCGCAGATGTGCTACTTGGCTCGCGTACCATGTGGTTGATATGTTGCAGTAACTCCCGCCTGGTACATATTTGTGAACTTTTGTGCCGCTTAATTGACGTGACAATATATGGTACTATGTACCAAATAGAATAAACGGCTGGCGGTGCCACCTATGTCTTTCCGTACGCTGTGCCATGTGCTTTACCCGAGACTGATGATGATGATAATTCATTGTTTTGTGGCACAAAGACAACTAAATTTACCCGAGACTAAATGACGGCTATAGCGCTACGCGGCGACACCTGCCATTGGTGGTACGAAGTGTCGTCTGATACAGGAGGTAAAGTTTTGAACATTTGTGCCAGTTGTTAGCCGTTCCGTGCCTATAAGAGCGTATGCTTGGCTTTTGCAGGGATAGTTTGGGTTGCCTACTCAAGGTGACAGGCCCATAAGGAATAGTTCAACTGCTACGACCTGCTATCGGAGATACCGTAAGTTCAGGTACCGATGCTATACTGCGTGGAAGTGGGGCCTTGCATTCTGAAACCTTATCACGGCGACACGTTCGCTTTGTCACGAACCTCATCCGTCATCAGGGAAGTCGGAAGTCGATTTTACCAACATACGCGCAGTCATGTTATTCAGTCATGTTATTCAGTCTTTCGTCTGGACTGGGCATCAGAACAGAACTTTGCAACGCGTGCGCCTCGTTGCGCCATGGAAGGAAAAGGGTGATAGTGGGGAAGGGAAAGACAAGATAATGGCAACGGAAAAGGTAAGGGTGTGCAATCCTTATTGCTCTGTCCAAGGCCTGTCCGCGAAGGACCCCACAGGTCATGTGGAATGGCGAAACACGACCTCCATGATAGTTTGCAAGGGCCTATACTGTTTCTCGGCTCTTGCAGCAGTGACCTGTCAATAGAATTGCCGTCCAATACGCGGATATGTGTGCTCAACTCCACGTCGTTCAATTAAGTGTCAACTATGTCGATATATATATCGACGAGAACCAGCTGATGATTTTAAATTCACACCAAAGTAATTTCGTACTACATATTATATTTACTAATTACGAAGAACTGCATGCAGCATATTGAGAAATGCTCATTCACATAGCCTAAAACAACCGAGCCTCCGACCATCCTAGCGCCTGAATTTGCAGGGTGCCCCTCGCCTCGTCTGGAACTTTCTGGTTATGACGGGACTTTTGGCTGAGCTGTGGTTTGATCCCTCATTAGGCAGGGGTCTATCTCATTGACGGGCAATATCCCACATCATTAGCATCATCAGCACATGTCTGCGTGTAAATTAATTTTGTATTATCTGTGTGATATGCGTAATTATTTGCAAAAGTTTAGTAATTTTTATGACCCGTGTGACCGTGCATTGCGCGATGCTTCGTTATTACCGGAAGCAGAAATGGATGATAAGTGTCACAGCAACTGACGGTATAATCCTTTTTACTGTACAGCGCCTTTCGTCAACGCTCTTCTCGCAGACGACATAAAATACACAAACATTCATTCCAAGTGTGCGAGGGATTTGCGGGGATGGAGCGCTCAGACGTGAAAAAGGAAGGTGCGCTCGCGTTAACAATTTACTGTTTTCTGATGGAAAGCACGACACAGACGTAGTCCTCCCTTTTCCCAGTGGTGTCGTCTGCTCCAAACACGGAACCTAAACCTCCATTTCTACAAATAATACACGCGTAAGGAAAGGAGGAGGAAATTTTCCACAGTTTCCTTCACACTAATCCCAAGGTAATCCAGACTCTAACGTCCCACATAATTCAACCTCTTTCCTTAAAGCACAGTTACAATCTCGTCTGCACCTCTGCGACGCGCAACAGTGAACTCCCGCTGCCACAACCGCGAGGTCCCGATAATTACCTCCCCACATCATCGTCATCTTTTATTGTTGTTGTCGAGATAATTTCTCGCGTACAACAGATGACACAACTCTTCTGCTTAGAACCATAGGTTACTAAATTTTGTGTCGAAGAACGAAGACTCAACAGAATCAAAGTCTCTGCCTTTCTGCATGCCCAGGGAGGCGTTTCTCGTACTTTACGAGGACACACCATCTCACAGATTCAAGGCTGTGCGCGAAGTACTTGAGGAACGATCCTCAATTCGCTCAGGTATATACAGTCCTCATCTAATCCAACGAACTATACCACCTACAGAAACGCTTCACTTCTCCCTGTTGTTTCCTTAAATTAACGTTTTATATATTACTTACTTATACAAAAACTCATTCTAAGTGCAAGAATGATCATTTCAAAGCCCCTATATCAAAGCTAGCAAATACACACACCATTCGCATAAGAAAAAAAAACATATGGTAGGGAGACCAGCGTCGAAGCATACGGTATATAGGAACAATGTCGAAGGCTTCCACACTCGCTGCCTTCTTTTCGCCTGTACATGTCTACTCTATCACCGCGGGACCAGGAGCTCCAAAAAAGGACGTCTGAAGGAGGGTTTAAAGCAGCGCCTTGGGGCAGGCAGATAGAAGCCCTGCTTTTGCTGCCGAAGAATTCACTGTTTATAAGGAGCTTGCCTTTGCGCAACTTCGGACGACTCTAGCTTATTTTCCTTTCCATGTCGGCCGGGGGGAAATGCCCCCCATTTCAGCCGTTCTGTTTTGCTGATCGTGAGCTGGCCTGTTTACATGACGCCGTAAGAAGGATTCTAAAAATTGGTGAAAGCGGATGCGGAACGCAGTTGCACGCTCCCCTGCGAGAAGTCACAAGAGTCGGCAAACGCGGCGGAGGATGAAAATGGGAATCACTTGTGGGATGGGTATCCTAGTAAATTCCTATTCCGTAGTTATTGAAATTTAAGTGGTACGAGTGGTACACAATATCTCAGGGGGCGCGGCTGGAATGTATTGTTGTTAAACATGGAAGACGATATATTGACCTGCATAATATAAAGAGCTGGAAATTAAGATGGAGGATATATTTACTTACTTATTATATTCTTCCTCCGCCCTCCCACTACATCCCCCTCTCCAAATCATCTTTCCCATATTAGAGTGTCAAATCTGCAGTACATGTACCGTAAAATAAACATATAAATCTGGTTGCATACGAAAGACGGATCAACTTTAATTTGGATACATTTGTTCGGTTCTCACATGTATTGTAAGCACTCGGGTAAATATCTGAAAAGCTATGCAAAATGAACAGAAATACGCACTGTATATGAAATTTCGCAGTGCAGCACATAAGAGCATTGGAGTCGCCAGTTCTCCACAGAAGGGAGCCACTCTCTCCATTTTTTCTCTCTCTCAACTCAATTCTTGTAATACCCGTCGTCCAGCGTCCAATAGGATCCAAAGAATTACACGGCGAAAACAACACATGCATCTCGAACAAGAGTACTCGAGATGGCGAAGTTTCCCACGCTAGAGCAGGAGTCTTTTCTGTTACAGTCTTTAACAGCTAGTGCCTCATGAATCCTAGAAAACAAACCGTTTCATGCAAACAAAAAAAGCCTGGTTTCAGGGACGGTACAGCCCACATTCTACCATCAAAAACTACGCAACGCAACGCTCCGTACGAAAGGGCCTCATCTTATTAAAAATACCCATATGCTAGGTGGATCCTTCTGCACCTATCCAAGCACAAACAAAACTGCGATACCTGCTGGCTCGAATCCTCTAAGGTCTATCGAGTAGCACGAGAACGTGTGCAGAGAATAGCAAAGTGCAAATGTATAGATAGAAAGGGAGAAGGGGAAAGAGATAAACCTTAAAGTCCACCCCCGCTTCACCATTAGCTGTCCTGAATAGGCGCCAGCTTAGCGCGCAGCGTCAAGTAGACCTCGTCTGGGATCCCGAACATAAAACAAAGGGTTTTTTTTTCTCTCCTCTCCCTACCTGTTCAGAATAGGGCCACCCTCTTGTGAGCACGGCCATGCCCTTTCCCAGAGCGATCATTCTACCATCGACAGCCAGAGGCATTGAACGAGCAGCGCCAAGCGAGCCCTGGGTGAACCAATGCGACTTAGCTGTTTCATCTAATCGAATTATCTGGGGAAAGCAGACTTTCGCGACTGCCTCCGGGGCAATAATCCGTTCCTTGACTATGGCGCCGCCTTTCTTTTTTCTGAGACTGCGTAATTAAAGCCTTGGCGGAATACTTATGTTTTTCTTACGTTATTCTGTTACTTCAGCGTCTTTTGGAAGCTGTTTCCTTGTTGAAACGAGGAATTCGGTTCGTGGCATTCTTTTTCTGCCGAGAATCCTCCCTGTTTTTCTTGCCTCTCGAGCGACTTTGAGATAAATGTGCCTTAGTTCCACGTGACTCGATAAATCGAGAATAAACGCTCGTGTCTTATTTCGAGCAATGAAAGGAATGACGTTGCGAAAGTTTTATGTGTATATATATTTTTTTTTCCCGAATAATCCCATTCTCTTTTTGCGCGGAAACCATGAGAGCCGAAAAGGAATCTCCCAACGCCAATTAACTAAGACGGTGCAAAGTTACGAGATGGGTGCTTGCTGCTAGGTAGGAGGGTAATACGATTAGCCAGAAGGAAAAGAGGGGTACCGGAAGGAAATAATTGGCGCTTACACGTGTGACTTCATACAGACTTCCATTTCCGTTGTATTAAGAAGTGAGTTGTTATCAAGTAGTAAAAAAAAATACAAAATCAGCGGCACACTGCCACGCTTTCGTAATTCATTAATAGTAAGATTCGGCGATGTGGACCTCTGGACAGAGTCTGCGATGCAATCTAACAATAACAGTGTAATAGTTAGTTAAGAAAGTACTACTATCTTACATTCCGAAGGAAAGCTCAAAAAGCTTTATTTTGCTCTGCCATTCTTGTTAACAGCAGATGAAACTATACTCAAACCCCTGGCGTATGGTGTTTCCGAATTACGTCTACAGGAACGCTAGGCTGCAGCGCGAAACATTGTAGACAGCAGGATGTCAAAGTTCCTAGCTAGGTTGTTTTGATAAAGCACACCCTTCAGAAACGACCTAATCTCTTCTGGTGTTGCTTCGTAGACTGTCACGTTAGAAGCACAAAAAGAATATAGATCATATGTACAAGTATATATGTATAAATACATCGCCCCCATCCGACACATGAAAATAATATTACAAATATTAGTGGACATCTGAGGCACTCACATAATCGCCTAATGTACCAAGAAGAAAGTGCCAGCAAAGTAGCTTCTTTGCTGTACACGACACCAGTGCAGTGAAAGCACGCTTTACAGGCATGAATCAAGAGCAGATTGCTAGTTTCTCTGCAGAACTTGCGTGTCTATCACACTGGCTCTCTCTCACCATACACACCCGTGGTTCCGACCCCTTAATGACGAGCCATTAGTATACCCTGGGGACTAATGTTGGTCTTCCCATGCGTCTTTGCCACCGCCTGAAAGAACCACACAAATTGAGGTCTAGGTATTCGAAGCTCACCAACACACACACACACACACACACACAAAAAAAAAGGAAACGAGTAAAAAGGAAAAATGACGAAGATAAAGAAAAAAAGCCGCCCTTTTAGCATTTTATCAGCTCAGGAGGCAGTTGTTAGAGGAATAATTATATCAGCGATTATTTCACTTTGTTATTGTATATACTGTTGAGCTTCGACGTCGTCCTTCATATTGTTACTTTGCTTTGCTATGTCGCGTAACAGTTGAAACAGTGGAACTTATTGGCTTCTGTGTCTCTGTCTCCTCCCAAAACTGTGTAAAAAAACATACAAATACACGCTGCCCGAGAATATCATCCGAATATATTAGTATACCCTGGATGTAGTGCATGCTCCATGCTCATTGACGGCCTCCAAGGGCAGCCGGTGGCCTTGTCATCTAGGCCAATTTTTCCATGCGAATAGCCTTCCTCGAAATTCCCCATAATTATAAGCTCATCTGTCAGCTATGAGACACGAAAGTTTCATTTCATTTACAAGCCTGTCTAACATATCAAAATCCCTTCGATGATTATAGTTTCCTACTCAATGCCTTGTGCTCCCGAAAACCACTTTAAACTACGTATATCTCGAAACTCCAGACCTCAGGGAGCTCAGCAAGTGTTTTCGTCTCTGTTTGGTTCACAAGCCTTTTCAAGCTATATATTGTTTTAATAAATACCGTTTTAGACATGTACCCGTCATTAAAATTATCCCCAGTATCCCCTCTCATATATGATTGTCATTATCACGTGTAGATATAATCCTGAATGATGGTTGGATCGTAATGTTATGTGATGAACATCATCCGTCATTAAGAGTATAGTCACCACCATGAAATTTGAGTTCTTTTTATTTATTTTTTAATTTTCTTCCTTCCTTTCCTGAACTTGTCATGAACTAATACGTTTTGAAATAAGCTTGCCGCTTTTCTTCTGACATTGTTCGTGTATACTTCTCCCACTCACAACGCCCCACAAGGCACTGGACTCATAAGAAAGTAAATAGAAGCACGTCAGGACGGTGACAACAAAGACCGCGATGTGAATCTGCGACGCAGAACGTTTCCCTTCTCAGCATTGATTCACGAATGACGTCTGTTGAGCCAGACAACATGTCTTTTCCCACAGACCTCATTAAGGCCTCTCACGGCTTCTGTCCCCGCTTCCACGGGTATCAGATCGCCCCGGATGAATTCATAAGCCGAGGAGTCTCACTTCACCCTTCTCTTTACTCCAGAGAAAAAAAAAA
>JARGYV010080289.1:0-15589 GCA_029532675.1 Ornithodoros moubata | reverse complement strand
GGGGAATAGACCCACCATTGGTTGTGCTTCGTCTCAGTAAGCAATTAATGCCGCGAATTTTATGCTGTAAAATCGGGATCGACGGTGTGCCCCTCTGCGTCGTACTCGTAGCCCACTTGTGTATGGGCTATGGCGGGCGCCTCGCCGCCGCCGATCAGGAATGGCGCGCCGGTCTGTCCCAGTGCCGCCGCCGCCGCCGACCCAAAAAGGGCGTTACGCCGCCGCCGATAAAAACGGCATCAGCGCACATGTCTAGCCTTGCTCTGGCTGAGGCCTTGATGTTCTGGTGGCGCCACCCGGTGGTGGCTGGTGTGACCTCAGGCGATGGTGGCGCCATCTGACGAACAACGCGCGAATTAGCGCCTCCTGGCGGCTACCATTGGTACTAAAAACTTGAAAAATTTTGTGCGAAAAAGTGCACAACTCAGGGAAAGAAGTTCGAGCCCCCCGAGGGGCGTGCTAAGCCTAAAAACATATCGATCTGATGAACTATCTCATACTACTGACGTGTGTACAGTGAAATAATATGATATACTTGACGCGGGGTAGCAGGACTTCCTCACAAGGATCGCAGTCTTATCAGAATGTAATGACGGCAAATTTATACCATAGTTGCGCTTCAGAGTGATATCCTCCGATTTCCAATATACCCCATGTTGGTGGTGCAAATAACAAAGAAATAGAAATACAGACGAAAGGCCCAAACACACTCCTTCTTTCTGCCTTGTGGTCCTCTCTCCTCCCAGAAAAAAAAGAAAAAAAAAAAGAAGCAGCTGTTAAACATCATGATAAGTGTCAAGAATGACGAGTCTACGCCGAATATACCCAACCTTTCGCTCGGGCCCTCCGTTCTGCATCAGCAAGAAAAGCGCACACGAAAAAGCCCAGTGCCCCATTTCATGTGTAAAATATGTAGCGATAGTACTAAGCACACAGTTTTCGCGGGTTACATATACGGTCTGGCGGGCAGCATTTTAAGAGTAGAATGTAATTAATCAACCACTAATTAGTTGGATGAGGCTATCCCATGTTTCAGAATTTGAGGAGCGAGCCTCTGCTTTGGGATATCGGTCGCCAGACTTTGCTGTCCATACCGAAACAACGTGCCAACATCAGAGAGCGACGGAAATCGCTTTCCGAAAGACCAACACCCGCACCACGTCGGAGCACTGCGTGGTTATGACCAATTTTGCCGTTAAAATCGCGCGCGGTCCCATAGGCCGCAATTTCTCTGCGAATAAAAAAATATTTCGGGTTGACTTGCTGCACGCGCAGCTTCTTGCACACACCTAATGAGCACTGAATAATTACTCAGTAACGTCCGCTTGTAGTACCTGCTTTCTATAAGGTAGTATCTCCTTGTAAGTTTGAAGGCACAGAATATTTTACAAGTATTAATTTTGTTGAAGCTGTAGTTCAAACGTAACCACTTCTGCCATTTCACAAAAACATTAACTGATACAGCAGTCAGTTTTCACAGTCCTGGCTATGTCGCAAACATGTACTGCTGGTCATTTCCCAAGAGCCTGAAGACTGTCGGATGTTAGTGACACAAAAACTCTTTCTTTTCCCACTGTCACCTGTGCACCAATGACCAATGAATCAAGATTGTTATCTGAATATGTTCATGATGTCAAAAAGTATTTCTAATATCCCTCTAGTATTTCATATCTTAAATCCTCTATTTGTTTACCAGATCTTTATTTGTGCCAAAAGTATCTTCATCTTTGTTTGTTCTTCCACAATCATTCCCTTCGCCCTCAGTACCTTTGTCCTGCTACTTATGTATCCTCTAGAATTGACCATTCCCTGAAAGTGAAGTGTTTTCAATGTAGAAACCAGCACTACACTCATTCGTTTTTTCCTCAGACCGCCGTTGACTGGAATGATTTGCCGGAGGCACTGGTGACCATCAACGATTATGTGATGTTTAAAAATGCTTTTGCTAATTACCTTTGTGTTTAGTTATATATGTAAGTGGCTTGTATCTTACCACATGTCCCTCCCTCATGTAATGCCCACAAGGGCCCTTGAGGTACTAGCATAAATAAATAAATAGTTGTTGTAGTCTTTAATGTCCTAAGTAACTTTTCAAATTTCAATGTATGAAATTGTATTATCCACATCAACCTTGACATGAACCAACATGGAGGAGGTCAGATTAAAAACCTAAGCAATGCAATAGAGAAAGGAATAGTCAGTTCCAGTACTGCTTGGTTTCATAAAGATCAAAGAAATCAACGATAACGGTGATTCTAGCACTAGTATTCGTGTGGCGCATTTGACACAGTTTGTCTTCCGAAGGACTGATGTGCAGATACATGGGTTAAACTGTTACCTTATAAACTTTAATGCAAAACCTTGTTCAGAAGTGCCAACACACAATTAACACAGCAACACTCCTGCCAAGTTACAGTTGAACCCTGAGGTGCCGTAGAAAGGCGGGCAGTGCCATCACCCGAACTAGTGGGGTAATAGTAGTAATTTCACAATATCTGGGAACAACAACCCATATTATGATCCCATAGTCCATCAATGTGCCCGTGTGTAAAAAGAACAGCCCCGAATTCATTCCTAAACACCGAGGACGACGTCTGATGGAAAGCAGACGTTGGCCTCCTGCCGAGGCAGACGCCAAGAATAATTCTGAAGACAAACAAGCATGTTTCACTTGCTCGGTGAGCATCTATAGTAACGAAGCTACAACTCACAAAACCAGAAACAGACAAAAAAGCATCCATTTCACAAACTTGGTACATTGTGCGTGGAAAAAATCATTTTAGACAAGTAGACAATATATTTTTCTATTGTTTCTATTTCCTGTTGAGCCACTGGGACACAGAAAGATAAAACGATTTCACTCCTCAGCATGGATATCAAACAGCTTTGCAAGTTCGCCAAAGTCTGGGTATCGCATAGACTCATTAATGATCCTCCTGGCAACAGGCATTCTGTTAAAGACGTTCCACAAAACTATTCCCACCACTGCTCCATCTTCACGAAGATAGAAGACGACACCCTTGTTAAAATCATCATTCTTCTCCGGTGGTCTCGGCAATTCATCCTTAGGCTCTGCACCAGTTGCCTGAACCGTTGTGGCTGCCGTAGCATGATTCGTTTCTTTCGCGAATACACCCACCGTCGGGAGCTCAGAGTCCACCAAACCGATTGCTTCGTAGCCTACTTCCGGTCCGATGTCGGACCAAAACATGGACTGGTGCTTGTAGGGCTTGCGTGCACCCATCATGTTTTCCCCAGCGAGCCTGCCTGTGACGACGGCGTGGTCATGGTGCTCCACTCGTCTTCGTCCGAGCTTGGTGTCATAGAACGACAGGGCGTCACCTGCCACCCAGACATTGGTACGAGCTTCGAGCTCAGCGTTTGCTTTGAACCCACCGAGGCGGTCGTCCACCTCCAGACCAGAGGCAGCAGCCAAATTAGTTTCTGGCCTCAACCCAACAGCAATGACAACGTGGTCGGAAATGATTTCTTTTCCATCGTCCAATGTTAGCTTCACTTGATTCCCATTCACGAGGTCTGCTTCGATGACTTTAGTCTTACTCAGAACCACCACTCCCTCCTTACGAACTTTCTCGGCGGTCCACTGGGCCAAGTACTCCGGCAGCACACGTCCCATATTTCCCTTCTCCGGAAATATCTGATACACGGTGAGGTTTGACTTCTTGCTCCGATAGCCAAGAGCGCATGCCAGCTCACTCCCGAGGAACCCACCACCTACGACCGCGATCGATTTGGACTTCCTCGATATTTCGTCCAAGGACCTAAAATCGTCCACACCACGGAACAGTGTTAGGTGAGGAGCCAGCTGCGGCTTCTTCTCAAAGACTTCAAGGTTCCTGGGTCGACCCCCTGTCGCTATTAAACATTTGCCGTAGCGGATTTCTCTGCCGTCTTCCAGGAAGGCTTTTTGAAGATCAGCGTCAATCTTCGTGACACGACAGTCGTGCAATACTGCCACACCTCCGTTTTCACGTTCATCCAATTCGTCGGGACGACAGTAGAAATCTTCGTGCTCAAAGAAGATACTTCGTTCTTTGCCGTTCCACTGCCTGAACCGGAGGTTTTTAGCAGCATCGTCGACGAGCCAGAGTTCCTTCGAAAGCGGTGGTCGCATGTAGGGATTATGATCTTCGTCCCCTATAAGCAAAACTTTTGCCGTTGGATCGACGGCACGGATCGCCCGGAAGGCAGCAAAAGATGCGGTGCCCGCACCGATCAACAAATACGGAACCATTTCAGGAATCTTTTGGAGCGCTGCTGGCTGCGCGACACCTCCAACCATATTTCCTTTCGACACGCTTGTTGGCTGTTCAGCGTCTTTAGGTGGATTCTTCATGGGTGGAGGATTCCCAAAGTCGAACATGTCTGACGTCGCGACATATGCCACGGTCCCAGCGAAAAAAGCTATACTGAGCAAGAGTTGACGGTGGTACTTCCTTTGTGCAGCGGAGTAGACTTCTAACCATGGGCCTTTGAACTTTGGCAGATCGTCCAACGTAGGAGGTTTGAATTCGACGGGTTTGTACCCGCCTTGAGTCGGGCTGCTGTAAAGTCGAAGGGGCACCCTAACGCGTCTATGTTTGCCGGCACGAATGCTTACGATTGTCTGCTGCACATAGCTGCATCGTGATGCGTTGAGAACACAATGTCGTGAAAGCATTTTGAGGCGATTAGTGGCGAATAAAAGCTTTTACTGCTTCACACGCTCGCCATCACGCTCGCCATTGCCGGTGATAACAATGTTGCTAGCCAATCACCTCCGTTGCGTCCTAGGCGCAACTTATCCAATTTTCGCAACAACTTCTGTACATGCATACATGCAACAGTGGGCGTGTTTTGTGTAGTTTCCTTGTTAAGGAAGATACGCAGCAAACAAAGATCATAGTCAGAAACCGAGCCAAGCGTAACAAACTGACACGAAATGCCTTTGAGCCTATTTATCGCTCATACTTTCATTTCATCATTGGCATCCCTGCAATCTTTCTAGCATATTTGCTGCACTGCGTCTCCGATCACTCTTTGTCTTCATCATGACATCGCGACAGTCACAGTTCACGCACAAGAGGAACGCTGGCGTCGCCGAAAACCGGAAATAGAGAAGTTAGCAGACGGAAGTGAAGGAGGAGAGGAGGAGCGCGTTGAGCAAAGCGCAAGGTTAGAGGTATCGTCCCCGTGCGCTTGGGTTAAAGTTTGAGAGTCTGCTCGTGCACTTGTGTGGGAATTGTACACCTCTATCTTACCCCTGTTTTTTAATCTGCAACATTATGGCTCCGCTGAAGGTGTCCATCGTCGGCTCAGGCAACTGGTAAGCGGCGTATCGGGGCTTCGAATATTTTGGTCTTTGGATGCCCTTGGAGATCAGCGTCATTTTTCTCGCGGGTCCAAAGGGTTTATATTTCCTCAAAGCATGCTATCAGAGCGATGTACAGGTTACCTTTGCGACTCTCTTCTGCCTTCTGGAAACTGTTTGGTAACGTCAGCTAGTGAGCTACGAAGCGTTTGTAATGAATCTTGTGAAGATGCGTGCTACGTACACTGTAAAAAAAGATCGTTTGACACTGGACTTTCCCTTCTTCCTTTTTTCCCTACATTTTCTTTCTTTCTTTCTTTCTTTTTTTTTTTTTTTTTTTTGAACAAGGATGGGATGTCCAAGGGTGTGTAGCCATTCGACTGTTCAGTACCAAGATCGTAGAGTTGTCGTGGTCGGTTTTATGGAAATATACTCAGTTTTATTTAAATTTTTTAATGAAAAGTCGCAATCGCGTTAATGCATAAATTGTGGCGTCAACATTTAAGAAACGAGTCAGGAGGCCTCACAACAACTGCGGGTGATCATTCTCCGTTCAGACAGTAATCCTGACGGCCTCCTCCTGCTCTGTGTGATTTTCCCATTTATACAATTATGTCTGTGGAATTCATATATGGAATTTTCTGACGGGTAGCAAGGTTCATTTTGATCAATTTGATCAAAATGAACCTTGATACCCATCAGAAAATTGGCTCAAGGCAAACTGTCCTTGGTTCAAAGAAGGGCAAACAGTAGAAGACATTCACTTATCTCTAGCTATCACCCTTTTGTGTATGAAGGTCAGCATATGGGCATCAAAAGATAGTCTGAGGTCACTGGATGTATTGAGAAACACAAGGGTACTCTTGCCCTGTGTGATATGCTTTCTTGCTGCCACTTCAAGCAGATGAGTGTTGACTAGGATAAACAAGGGTTTATCCTCTAAACATTATTGACCTGCAGAGGCCAGTAGAAATGTGACTACTGTTGCTACTTCTGCGAATCAGGAGTTCCTATGACTCTTTACTTCTCTGCTGAATGTTGCACAGCCCACTTTTGCTAAGCTTGGCAACACACACATAAAGGGTATGTGGAAATTCCTGTGAATGTGGCACTTGGTACATACAACAAAACACAAAGAAATTGACCAGCATGAGAGAAGGTCTCCCTTTGTCTCCCTTTCTGCATGAATTATGGTTTCAACAAGAAAGTAGTCATTAGCAGGCTGGAGAGACTGCAAATGATGCCATGATCTCTGCATAAGCGAAGATTGGTGCTAGCCTACGTGTGTGCTGCCACTGCGAAGTGTTGCACACGAGACAAAAATAACACTAACCTCCACTACATCCTACGGCTTTAGCATGTTGTCAGGTTGCCAAACATGGGCCCAGAGGGAATGGAACCTGCATAAGCATTGTGTCCTTGTGCATATCATTTTAATGTGGCCAATTGTCCTCTCAAGGAAAAAAACAAAAATTGTCTTGACAACACTATATTTATACGTACTTTCTTAAATTCCACGCAGAGTGTTTTGCAAACTTTGCACATGTTCATAAGGGTGCCTGGAGGAAAAAGATTAACACAATTGAGAGCCCAAACAAGGGGCGTAGAAAATGTGATATTGCTTTATTCCTTCAATCGGCCCAGTTATTATTACCCTTAACCATCAAACTTCAATAACTGACTAAACTGAGGCAGTAAACTGGTGTATGTATACCTTCTGAAATCTGCTTGATGCATGTTTTGCTAGGGGTTCCACAATCGCCCGAATTATCGGCAACAATGTGAAGAAGTTCGACACGTTTGACCAGCATGTGCGGATGTTTGTATTTGAGGAGATAGTCAATGGCCAGAAGCTTACAGAGATCATCAACACCCAGCACGAGAACGTAAAGTATCTGCCGGGCTACAAGATCCCAGATAATGTTGTAAGTACATGCAGGGTGTTTTTGTTACGTGTGACTTCCTAGACATGTTGGCCTCCATTTGTATGTACATGACATTGGTACCACAGTGCTATCTCAGAATGAATAAGGAATAGGAAGGTTATAAGGTTAATAAAATATAAAGTCTTTAGGGGGGNTTGATTTTATTCTGAAATAACCAATAAAGACACATGATAAATTGATGTTCATGTACCAATGTTGATCACATGTTGACGTTGATGTTCGGATGTTTGTATGTATAAATAAAAAAAAATGAAAAGAAGTGCAATAGTGAATCCAACTCACCACTGTAGAAAGTTAAAGACATCACAGGATTACATAAAATGACAAGAAAATGTGGGTTTGAGCCCTGTAGCTGACTAGCTTTTTCAATTACGTGGCTGCACTGCAATTTAATTTACTGGACGTACCCTTGAACAACGCTGTCAGGGAGGAGCTAAACAAGATGTGTTAATAAAAGTCAATGAAATTTGCGGTTTGAAACAGTTTTAGGTATCGCAAGATACAAAGGGGGACAAAGCATTGCCTTTTTTAACTCGCAGCTATCGCAGTGCATTACCTGTATATGTACTAATCTTTCCATTAAAGTATCGCGATGGCTTTCAGTTGGCCGTGCCAGACATTGTGCAAGCGTGTGAGGACTCCGACATCCTCGTGCTTGTGCTTCCGCATAAATTCCTCGTACCTACGTGTAAGCCCTTAGTCGGAAAGGTGAAGAAAGGGGCTGTTGGCTTGTCTTTGGTAAAGGTGAGGAGCTCTGAAGAACCATCTGCAAATTTGCTTCCTGCTGTACATTTTGTGCTTTCTGCATTCTCTTTCCAGGGCTTTGACATCGCCCCTGGTGGCGGAAAGATTGAGCTGATCTCTAATGTGATCAAGCAGTTGCTGGACATTGATGTCTGTGTCCTCATGGGAGCAAACCTTGCTGGAGAAGTTGCTGATGAGAAGTTTTGCGAGACCACTATTGGTGTGCACCTTTGTGTTGTCTGTAGCTCTCATTTCCGGTGTCTACATGAACGTAGATGTAATAGATGTAAACAGAGAAACGCACGACTTAAATACATTCTGGAATGTAGCCCTTCACTAAACAGACATGAATATCTTTAATGGCCCTTACTTCCAGTTCAGACCAACCTGCAGAAGTGCGAGTGATGTGTGACCTCTCAGTTCCTTATCTCTTCGGCCTCGACAATTTCACGCACCCAACAATTTCACGCCCTCTGTTATCAGTACATGCCCCTCTGGCACTCCTATCTTTAAAACGGATGCTTACACTGGAAGAAGACGCATGGCAGTTAACTGGTCGCTTTGTCCTATCACACTTCTCTGCATGTAATGCGTGGCCGAATAATTCCATTCCTATTCAGAAAAGTTTACTACTGCTTATGTAGTGCCATTTGCTTCGTTTTCTTCTGGTGTTGGGTAGTAATCGTGACAGTGTTGTGCCTTTTGCTACAAAAATAAGTAAAAAAAACAGCAACACGTATGATAAGAAGTTTAAGTAAAGTCTCTATCTTTCAGGTTGCCACAACAAGGAATGGGGTTTAACATTAAAGAAGCTTATTCAGACGGACTACTTTAGGGTGACCATTGTGGATGACATCTCCACCGTGGAAGCCTGTGGTGCACTGAAGGTAGTCCCCTTCTGCCTCTTGTCCCATGTCCAATTTTGATTGATTGATTGACTGGACTCCTTCCACATAGAACATAGTGGCACTCGGTGCGGGATTTGTCGACGGCCTCGGTTATGGGGACAACACGAAGGCTGCCGTGATCCGCCTTGGTCTCAAAGAGATCATAGCGTTTACAGAAAGTTTTTACCCCGGGGCTCAACTCAGCACATTCTTTGAGAGCTGTGGTGTCGCTGACCTCGTGACCACCTGCTATGGTGGACGCAACCGGAGGGTTGCTGAAGCATTCGCTAAATCAGATAAGGTAGGTGGGGAGGTACGACCGTGTTGGCCACGACGTGTCCATGAATGTTTCCGATTTTGTCACAGTCTATCGATGAACTTGAGAAAGAAATGCTGAATGGGCAGAGACTTCAAGGCCCTGAAACTGCGGAGGAAGTCTACATAATGTTGAAGAATAGAAACATGCTCGATAAGTAAGTAAGCTTTGAGATTAAACCTTGCAAACAGGACATCACACAGTTTGAGGTGTTGTGTGTTGGCTTGAGCAATAGTGAAAGTGTACGTTGTTGTTGTTTTTTTTTTGGGGGTGGGGGAGTTACATTACACTTGGTCAATGTTGTCTTCCTCTTGTTGTTGGTGTCCAGTAGCACTGATATTGTCTCCATCCCTGCTTTCAGATTTCCTCTGTTTGTTGCCATCCACCGAATATGCAAGCGAGAGATTCCACCCAGCGAAATGATTGAGTGCATAAGGAATCACCCTGAACACATGTAAATATGTTTGATGTGCCTCCCAAAGTTCCAGTAGGCTTCGTACGGAGAACACCAAGGACACTCTTTGTCATGGGAATTAGAGCTTCTATTGAGAGGCACAGCGCCGTGTAGATAAGTTTGTTGAAACCTGGTGTTGAACAGTAGGCTACGAATATTTTTCAACTGTGATGAGTTTTAGCTGCACCAAGCAGGCTAGACTTCTGCCAGTCGTGGAGACCGTGCAGAAGGTGAGAGAGATTGAGAAAGGTCGTGAAAGCTGTTTGAGAAGGTGTCAGTTCCGATATAGTGATGGATGTTACGGCACTAAGGTTTCACATTAATTCAAGATACTCTAGTCCTTAATGCCTAAAAAGAAATTGTCCTCCTACCAGCTGTTTTTGTCTTACGTTGTTTATGTTCATTATGGAGAGCAGCTTGTTTCACCCTCTTGTGCGACCAGCTCATGAGTCATCTCAAGAATATTTGTTGGGCAACGTGATTTTCTAACCAACTGTGCAGCCTCATGGAGTTTCTAATAATAATCATGGTAAGAGGAAGCAGAGTAGAACACATGCACTGCTGTAGAATGCTTGCAAAGAGCCACATCTTGTGTAGTGGTGGAGCTAATGCTTTTTAATATAGTTACATTGTAGCAGCTCTTATGGTAGTTCCTGTTAGAAACATGGTCCCTCAGACCATCATATCAGTCTCTCAGAAACACGTTTAATAAAATGGTCATACGAAATGCAATACTATTTCCCGCTTGTGCAAAATAAGCCACGTACTTCACAAATATGGAGTGCATCGGTGATCCCATTTGTTCTGGTGCTCGCAATACGTTTGTGCGACTATAAGTGTGCGAGCCGGACGATGTATGTTAATTTGACAAAACTGGCACAATTTGCCTGCTTTATAGCCTTCCTTTCCATTTCTTTTGTCCCTGTGTGCTTTGCTAAACTAATAACAAATGCGGAATGAAATACTAATGCACAGTATTAACTTGCCCTGCTGTTATGTCTTATGGTGGAAGAGATGGTCTGCGAATGACTATGCTGACATTTTTCCTCGCATGTTGCAGATTTCTACTCCTTTGAAAAGCATTAGCAGTACATTAGGAATAGAGTAATTGAATAATTTTACATCATAATCCTGTTCCACAGCACCTCCTTTAGCAGTTTGAATCACGTGTATTTGCTTATCGCTGAGTCCACGCTTCTGTCATTGTATCATGAATTTACAAAAAAGGTTAGGTTCATAGTTTCGAATGTGGCATACGAAGAAAATGCTGAAATGTGAGCGAAAGTTCTGAAGAAGTGACGTTACACTTCATTAACATGTTGAAAGTACCTGGTTTGCACACGGTGCAGAAACCTTTCTTCTGCAGAATAAAACTGTTGACTTTGCTTCTGTCTCTGGCTTTCTTGCTCACGCTTTTCCCATATTTCCCCTGATTCGCCTTCCTCTGTCTCAGCCCTGCTGGGAACGCAAGCTGTCCTATGACTTTATACAGGGTCTCCCTTCTCTAACTGCGAAAGCCCAGTTCGCAAAACTCCAGGTGGAATGCCCAAATAAAATAAGTTCGTCCCACTTCCACGAGGAGGTGACAGCATGCACAGGTATGCAGAGTCTGTGACTTATGAGGCTGTAGAAGCTTGCCCTTTGTATGGATTTTGCACCTCAGTGCGGGATGTTGTAAATGCAGAACTTTGAGCTTCCTGCTGTAAGTTGTAGTGTGGTACGAGAGAAAGGTTTACGGAACGTGAGAGTGGCTCATGTCCTCTCACGACTGGCGGAACCGTATTTGAGGTTATTGGCATAGTTTCTGTTTTTGTTTTGCACCCTCTTATTTCTGCCAAGTCCCGGAGCGTCATGACCCATTGTTCTGTAGACTTTTGTCTTGCATAGTGCGTACCAACTGTAGTGCAATAGGCATAGAGATGTTTTGCACCTTTCTTGGAAGCATGCATAGGTATGTCTATGAGTGTGAAGATTGTATAGTTTTTCTTTCCTTGTATTTTCAGGATGTCAGAGCACGCATTTCCATGTCGTTTGTAAATGCTGCGATGAAGTGGAGTCGCAAGATTTGCACGTGCCGTGCAGATTCCGTACAGGTGGTAGCTGCAGTTTTATTTTGATAAGTGACAAAAATATTTTAGCTCGCTCTAATGATGACATTCCGGGTAAGTAGGCAACTGCGAGTGAGTTTCAGATCACGGCCGCTGGGAAGACTGGAGCCCAATGCGGAGTTCTATGTGCAACAGAAAGTAATGAAACACGGCAACCAGTATATTCGTCTCTTGACGCTACACCCTAGTTTCTGACAGAAGCAGGCAGAGTAGTTGAGCTGTTAAGGTGTGACTCTTCCATAAACAGCTATAAAGAGCTCTTCTTTGTCCTAGTCTCACAGTTCCAAGAAAAAAGGGTAGGAAGCATCGCTTACGTGCAAATTACTATTTTAGGATGGTACAAGTAATGCTGCCACTACTGTTCAGTCATTTTAATGCGAGTGGATGAAGTGATTGTGCTGTTTATGGCGCTTTGTGCCTTGGCAGCTAACACAGATATTTTCTGGTCGACTATGTGAGTACCTAAAATACTTATAGGTACGTACTTGAGTGTAATGTTTGAGTGTTGGTGGTGACCTGTATGTTAGTCAACGTTTCCTTGTGATCATTGATTATTGCGAGAAAAAAGAACTCAAGTCAGCCAATAATAAGTTCGTTGACAACCGTAGCTGATACGAGTTAAAGCAAAATGCCTCAGGTTGAAACTGCCAATATTTCCCATAGAGGCCACGCTTCTTTGGGCCTTCTCTGTGCAAAATATCGGCGACTTCCAACCTGAGGCGTTTTGCTTTAACATGTGCTCCACCGGATTTTCGGATTTCTCTTCGTTGTTCATAGCCGATAGGAAGCTTTTCAGACTTGCTTCGTGTCGTCGTATGGAGAGGACAGTTAGCAAAGCTTAAATGTGAGATATGATAATCTTGTGTTAGGCCTGTTGTGTGTATTGTGCTCAAGGCTAACACAGATAAGCACTCACTTTGGGTGCACTATTTATGCACTGAGAGGTTTTCCTTGCATGCAGTTCGAGAGATAGACAGAGAAAGATATTCTTTGTTCTAATTTTGTGGCAAAGATAGGATTGTTATGATTAAAACGCAAAAAATTTCTGTTACATTATATTGGAAGTCAGCTACGCTTCACCTTTGTGTCCTTGTGGGCATGTGTTCCAGCAATTTTGCTTTACAATGTTCTTAATGGAAATTAAGTTGAGCATTTGCCTAGTCAAATGTCTTTGAGTGCTATGGATGAGGCCCGTTTTTAGCGTTTAAATATCTTTACCTGTTTGTCAGTTTAGCAAAAGGGTGTTATAATCTCAATTTCAAATAGTGCTCTAAGTTGCAGTTGTGTTTTCATACCTTGTGTGATCGTAATCAAAGCACATGACTGAGAACTTTATTTATAAGTAGCTGTTTAGAGTAAATCTGCATACTATACATAGTAAAAAATATAAATATAGTGAACCCTATGTTTTAGCTACTGATGTGGTCAAGATTGGTGTAACGAAATCTTTTTGTGTCTAGAAAAGCTTACCGAATTCAGTGGCAGCAGATGTGTGTTTGGGTGAGCAGATTCAGGGCGTTCTTCTGTGTCATTCAGCAGAGCATAACAAAGCATCTCGTTTTGTCCTGTTTGGCATCACTGATGGAACCTTGCATAAGTCTCCATCCTACATCTCTATTTCCAAGTTGTGTCGTATTTTTATGCAGTTACTTCACAGTTGTGGCTACAAGTGAAAGCTTTGTAGCAACAACTACAATTTCATTGTGCTCAGTTCTTTATTTTCTTTTTTCTTTTCCGCTGTTATTCCACTACTTATATCTTGGTCAAAATCAAATTACAGCTGTCGCTCTTTAAAACATTTCAGTGTTTCGAGTCATATTTGCTGTCCTTCTACGTAAGATTTTACTAAAAATAAATTGTTTCACCTTGTTATGTGCATCACGTGTGTTTCTCAGATATATCTCTCAGGCATTGAACCAATCAGACCTGCGTTGAACCGAGCTTACCATTTATCACTCATTTATAGCTTCTTTTGTTATATGTGTTATTCTTTGTGCCATGCGTCAAAGCTTAAAAAAAGGAGAGGGTGTGGCAATCACCCTAAATGGCAGGCAATATTGTTGATGTGAAAAACACCCTTCCTTTTGTCATTTTTACCCATGCCTTCAGGTTTTCTGTAAACACTTTAGGGCCACATATGGATGTGTTCTGGCATTGTCCATCAGGTGCAGCCTTGCCAGTGTGTTGCCGACACCGAAGAGAATTGGTAATGGGGGAAAAAAGGAACCCCTTCATGAGAAATTACGTATACAAGAAGCATATGGGCGGTATATGAAAGAGAGTGATTCTTCTGCACACCCTGCTGCTCGTTGTAGTCTGTGCAATCAGCAGAACTCCATATGTACTCAAGACCAAGAACTCAAGAACTCAAACCAAGAACTCCATATGTATTCAATTAAGGGAAGAAGTGAAATGAGTAACACCTGTGGATGTGCTCACTGCCGAAAAGGAATGCGCCATAGGTACATCCCGAACATTTGTTCTTCGTTACAACCCTAGGCCAACAGGTTAAGATAAAGAGGCAAAGCCTAAGTGCACAAACAAGCCGAGGGCATAAAACCAAGGGAAAACAAAAAAACTTGTGCTGTCGGAAGAATATGTTGCAGTCAGACAGAGTCAGCACCAGCACCCAAAGTATCACCAACTTAGCATCATTCGAAATCATGTCATGTTAAGTGAAGCAACCGTGAGGTCGACCCATCTGGATCACTTCATGGCAAGCAAACTGCAAGATCTTCTGGATTCCGGCCGCCACCATCCACCATTAATCGGCTGAGACCTTTCGTTATAATACGCTACCACATTTTAGTTGCTAAATCGTGCAGCGGAAATCTCATTTTAGGCACAGTGAATGATGGCGGTTATCTTCGCCATTGAATTTGTAACTAGGTGAGTAATAGTCTCTGAAGTGCAATGACAAATACGCTCTTGTGAGATTTTTGTCTGCAAACTCTCGCCACCTCACTGCTCAGTGAAAGTTTGTAAAACTGGTAAGGGGTGAAGTATACCTGCAACATTTCTACGGGAAAATTAGTGATTGCGCTAATTTTTTTTTTTTTTCCTTCACAAGCAGGTACAGAGCATGTTGGTTAAGGTTAAACATGGTGGGGAACGCAAAATGGATACAAGAGACAAAAACACACCTTCATGAGTCATGTTTTTTTCTGTCTCATCTGCCTTTTGCATTCCCTTTTTTCTTTCTCTCTCTTTGTTGAGGAACACAGCTGAAGGCTTAATATTTGTCTAAATGGCAATCTGCAATACGTAGACTGGTACGCAGTAGCAGACAATGATTCTCGAGAAATATTGAAACGTGTGTAAAATGCGAAATTGGGTGAAAAAGTGCTGGTTACAAGAGAGATGTATGCCTGTAATGTCTTTCTAAATCTATTCTTCACTACTTTCATATTTCAGCTTTTAAAAGTCTAGTCATGCAACTTTACTAAATCGTACCTAAAATGCAGTTTAACAACTTTGTCGGCATAGGAATCTGGCGAGGAAAAATAATGAGAAAAACACTAATTTGAGCCTGTGATAGTGTAGTTATTTATCGAGCAGTCTGGCAGCATGATGCCCAGGAGGATGGTGGATGCATCCTGGGCAGATTTCACAGGGAACTGTGCCGACCTAGTATGCTTTTAATTGTATGAGAAAACCCGGGTAATACTCCGTACAGTGCAGCTTTTGAGCTCCTTGTATTGAATAGGCACTATAGGCCTTCTATGAATACCCTTTATTTTCGCGCGCCCCTAATTTTCGCGATTTTCGCGAATCGAATTTTTCGCGAATTTAAGGGGCACGCGAAAATTTCGGTCCTGAGTCG
>JARGYV010080285.1:0-16540 GCA_029532675.1 Ornithodoros moubata | reverse complement strand
TGGGCTGACGCAACACAGCTCTGTAGATACCGTGTTTTAAGTGAATCTGTCCACCAGACACTCGTAGATGGAACTGAAAAGAAACCTTGTATACCCAAAAAAAAAAAAAATTAAAACTGTGCATCACCTACCTCATTGTCTTGCATCACAGTTAATATACAGTGTAAGAGAAATACTAAGTCATGATGTTTGCTTGTATGGAATTTCAGCAACACTGAACGGGATAGTCACAACCTTTGGTCAAACAACGGGAATCCTGGCCCCGCTAGTCGCAGGGATGATGACTGATGAAAGAGTAGGTGTCTCTGCTACCTCTATGCCTCAAACAGCATCTAAGTTTACCAGATTACTACGCATTCATCTGTAGCAATCTGGTTTAATAGTCAGTGCATTGCTAGTATGCTTAAAAAAAAATAGTGGGTCTTGACAATTGGAACATGTTTATCACATTGGCAGTGGCGTAGCCAGGCCTCCAAGGTTGGGGGGGGCTCAACCACATGCAAAGCTTCCCCCTGACTCCCTCCCCCATCCAACAGAGATGGGACGATCGACAGGATGCAGACAGGGAGATGGACGCTTCCAACATTCATTTTTGTCAGAACATACATAAGAAAGTGAACACACAGAAGAGGCAAGCACTTCTTCGACTTTTTCAGATACGATGCAGTGAGCATTATCCCAGATCGAGGCGCCTTTCTGAATGAGCAGCATATTATGCCACCAAATCTGTAGTATTGAGACTTACTAAAAAGTCCTTTTCGACAGCTGCGAGAACGGGTGCCTCCAGCCTCGACTGGGTGGGGGAGGGGCAGCTTAAATGAAAACGCATAGCAACACGAACAGTGGATTTCTGGTAAGGTTTGGTCCACAAGTTAGTGCCATACTTGTATAGTTATGCACTTCGCAGCTGCCTCATCCACAGCTCAATGCACTGTCGCAAGATGTATTGTTGCGCAAATGTCTCTGTGCACGGTCTTCGAAATATTTTCTTTGTGAATATTTTGTTATACCGCACATATATTGAATTAACTACATGCTCTGTAGCAGCCAATGATTACAAAAAGCATTACTACGAACCAGTTACCGCTGTATACAACATCATCTATCAGCTTCAATGAGACACCACAATGATTTATTTTGGCACTGTGGGACAACATGAAACATTCACTTGTAGGAAAGGATGTAGGCAGGCAAGCTGATGTAACACAACGAAGTGAACGACGATGGCTCAAAACTGGACATCTTAGATTTGTCCTGTCCGTACCTGTTATCTATTTTCGGTTTCGGAATTCGTGTTAACCTGGAAGATATGCAACAGTACCTTTCTCCCCAAATCCAGGAAAAAGCCGTCTTTCCCGTAATCATGCTTCAAGTAAATGCCAAGTCTACCTAAAATCCAGATCTTTCAGACAGAAAGATCGAAGCTGCATTCAAAATCCAATGCTGAAAATCACGTTTGCATACAAAGAACCTAATGCTGTGCTGTACACACACATTTTTTACAGTCAGTGACTGACCCTTTTTATCTACCTAGTTAGCTTAATTAATATCTGCATCAGATGGGCCAACAATCTCAGAACTGATGCCGGGTCTTGATTGCGCTGATTGCGGATCCCTACGGTCCAAGCTCTGAGTACAGAGAGCACTGTCCCTGCTTTCCTGCTCAGCAGCACCAGCCACATTGCACTCAGCCACAATGCACTCAGCCACAATGCACTCAGCCTCCATCGCTAGTTTGCTCCTACCCACATCAGTTGGTTCCTTTCCCGAAAACATGACTTTTAGTACCTTCGCAGCCTTGCCTTGGATCCCATTTGCTCAGCCCTCTGCCTTCCAAATTGTGTTTGAATATCATAAACAACGTTTAGACAATACATACACTAGCTACCAGCATTTCCCACCACTCTTACACCAGCTGGCTTGCCTTTTCGCTGAACCAGGCAAACTTCATTCTACGTTCAAAGTTGCATTCAACAGCAGAACCTGAACTAACACAAGCTTGCTGTGTTACTTCTGAATGTGAAATTTTAAAGCCAGTGCCCTCTTTGGCTATGCTATTGCACATTGGTCAGCTCTGTCCTTTGCTTTCTTTTCAGAACACATTAGACGCTTCTTTACAGACACTGCAGCTACAGTGGACACGGGTGTTCTACCTGTCTGCGGGTATCAGCGTTGTTGGAGGACTCATATTTGCCTTCTTTGGTTCGGCTGAGCAGCAACCGTGGGGTGACTGCCAATACGGGAGTGTCTGCACAGTTGAGGAAGGACAGGGCGAGAAATGTGAACTGAAGACAATCACTGAAAATGCCTGAAGAAATGCCTATTGTATCCTGAAATGGGGAACTGTACCTGCCAAGCATGTCAGCTTTATTTAAGAACCAGGGGGTAAGCTTCACTGCTGCATCTTTTTAAAATTAATGTTGCATTTAACCACTCTAAGGTGGAGAGCACCCGTTCTAGGCTTCTCCGACTAAGTTTCTTTCACATGCGGTGTTGCGGTGGGATTTTTTTTACTGATGCTCGATTGCAATGTACAAGTATGCGGTATTGCATCGATCTGAACTTACTCGAGCTTAGGTTTTCGATTTTATCTCCATTATGTGTGCACTGCTCATCAATTTATTGTTGGAGATTTGTACTATGTTTCTTTACTAAGCTTGTACACCTCTTTATGTCACTTTTGACCAAGTGAGACGGTGCCAAATCTAGTTTAGTCATGTGCCTTGTGAATGGTGTATTGTCCTATGCAGCAGATTGTTCACCAGATTCTATTTCAATCCTATTGCACAATCGTCTGCTGAGTTTTCTGCAGTGTTGTGATTCTTCTTTACTTCTGTATGTTGCTATGCGTCCCGTTTTTCATGCGAGGGAAAATACCTTGACGTGATCTCCGTTTTTGGTTAGTTTTAAATCAGAGAGGAGAACATCTCTAAGAACACATGTGCTACTGTATATCCCCCTTGCGCTTTCTTTTAAAGGTCATTTTCTTAATTTCTCGTTGTGTGCCATCTCAACAAAGTGCTATTTTGTGTGTTTTCTGTCCTCTTTCTTGATCTGTTCCATATTCCAGGTATGCCCGTCTCATGATGCACTGCGATTATTTTAACCAATAACTTGACCCCGTGGAACAGAATTTCAAGTTCTTCAAAACTGTGGGAAGTATCAGTCACAGTGAGAGGAACACTCTTGACTGCATATTATAGCTATAGGTTCTAAGAATCTGCAACAACTATGCTAAAGGTCTGTAAACAAGCTCTGAACAGAGTTGTATTTCTTTTGTTATGATGGCATCAAGATTTTAAAGTTTTTACTCCTACTAGTGCTGGCTGGACCATAGGTTGTGCTACATAGATGAAGTACAAAACCAGTGTTGTGTAATTTCTTTTTAAGCAAGGATGAATCATACCTAGAACACACTGCTTTGCAGCTGTTTGACAATCAGAGACATGCAATAATTGTTCTCGCAATCATCCATTGGGCTCTGGGCACCAGAGCGTAGTTTTCAGCTGGCAGTATACATTTTGTGTCATATTGGCACAAGCATTGTAATATGCACCATATTTCAGGCATATGTGTTATGCTTTTCGTACATAAAAGGACGATGGCCAAGTTTTGTCAAAGAGCATTTTTGGGACACCACATAGGATTGCATTGCACGGACAGAGTTGTGTCTGGGCACAACTTCACAGGAAGCTGTGCCGACATGTGCCTTTAATATTGTAGATGCGGTAGGAATGAGAGCACCCAGGGAGGGCGCCACCAGCCCCGAGGAATAAAGGGGGCACATGTCAGAGGAAAAAGCCAACGGACTGTGTCACTTTTCTCACCGGGTCGTCTTTACCGTATATAAATAATCAGTGCCACCACGTAGCTGTGCTTCAGATAAAGTATGCGCCGACCTCAAGTAACAGTGGAATGGAGATGGTGCAGGCAAACTGGTAAAACGGTATTGGAAAAAGAGCTAAAGGAACAAGAAAACAGACGGCATTTTCATTCTTACCGACTGTTGACTTTCCAGGGCTGAGAGAGTACAGGAGGATGGCGTGCTCTTGTTCTAGGTTCCCCTTTCTGACAGTAGGATTTCAACTTGGCCATTATGAACGCTTTCTTAGGATGGGTTCTGACCCCCGGAGACAATGTTCCTGTTTCATGTGGTATGCGGATAAGCAAGTGCTGCAATCACCATATCATGGTACAATTGGCCATTTTTATTGTATGTGCAGCTTCCTGTACATTTTCAGTTTTCAAGGGTAGTATTTCAAGTCTAAATAGGGAAGGTGCAGAAAACAGGGTCCGAACCAGGTTCAGCGGTCAACCGCGTTGTGGCTAAACAAAAAAAACTCAAAACGAAACGTTATATTCTGGGCACTGGATGTTCAGTATAAACCCTAGCTGTTTTCTGTATGTAGATTGTATTCTTTGTTCTGCTTTGTTTTAAAAATAAATTCCATTTGTATAGTCACAGAAAGCACAGGTTATATAATAACAGAGCTTTATTGCAAAACATGACTGCAAGCTGCCTGTCAAAAACTAGAAATTACTGTGCTGTCATATAGGGATCCAAGTGCTTCCAGAGCGAAAGGCTTTTTGCTGCTCTTCTTTAACTGTGACCGATGTCCGATAATAAACTTTTGTGGCAACTGTGGGAACATTGTGGATTCCATACTACACCGTTTGAAGTCATGAATTCGTAGCTGAAAGCATCTTCAGCAATTTTTCAGAGGACACAGCTTACCATGAGACAATGTATAGCATATACCAACAGTGGGCAATTGAGTAACATATCAAAGTTGACAATTGATCAGTTGGGATATCTGGAACGTCGTCCTATGTGCATCTCGTGCTTGAAAGTATTCAAGTTTCACTTCAGAATTCAACATTATTAAAATATTCAGAAGTCAAATGGATGTGAACTTTTGAACGACGCTGTCGCTGACGGCGGGGTGAGTTTCGGCCTATCCTAAAAGTCTGCTTTGTTTCGGGGTCTTGAGATGTTACTCGTCTCCAGTGCTTCATCTACAACGTTAAGTTAACGTCTACAACATGAGGCTGTGGCACATTCTCACACCCTCTTAGAAGATCTATGTATAAATAAAATATCTTACCACTACAACAAAAAATAAATCGAAACAAAGTTATGCACCGGCAAGATCTGCTTCGCTTCTTACTAAGAGCAGCATGCAGTGCTGAAGAGTGCCCACAATATAGACGTCATCCTAACATTAGTGCACCATCCTGGCCACCACCATCATTCCTGACGACATCTAGGCAATTGCAGGAATTGCTCGTTCCCGGATAATATTACGGATATCCTTGTTGGTTTATGTCTGAGAGAAATTAAGGTTGGTCAGAGTACCTAAGATTAAGTCATCCAGGTGTGTCGAACATTGTACTCAAACGCCTAGAAAGTCTCGGAGCAAAAGCAGCAGCAACAGCATAAGTATATGATTCACTGTCTCCGCACCATAACGATCTCCTTAAAAGGATTTCCCCTGCTGCTTTATTCTCCTGCACAGCCTCACACTGTGGGACATTAACCGTGTTTACGTCCATAAGATCAGCGGCGGTTCTTGCCTCCAGCAGTCAGTGGCTCACTAGTGAACCATTGCTGCTTACAAAGCAATCACAAATCCAAAAGAACGGCAACTGTAGAAATTGTCAGTGCTGGTGGTGCCAGCTGCTTGTACCCATTCAGCTCGAAGCAAACACATTTTGTTTTATTTATTTTTTTAGATGCATCTGCAGCCTGCCGAAACAAATAAGCCAAAGTCGGGGGTAGGGTGCAACGGCGAAAGCGATAAGAGAAAGTAGGGTAATTGACGTGATAAAACTAGCGCTATCTTGCGTTAGCGGCACTGAGCAGCACAGCACATTCTACTGATCGGCAGCTATTGGTCGGACGCGTGATACCCTGACTGATATCCTGTCCTATCGCCTCATTGGCTAAGCACCACCAGGAACTGAGGGCCACATGCACCCGGCACCACACCACCACCACCACCACATTTCTGGCAATGAACAATGTGCCGGGCTTTAAACAACACAAGAAGAATTCGGTCGCTTACAATAGGTGCAAAAGCACCGCCTAATATTTATTGAAAAAGCGCCTACGAAAAGAGTATTTTTTTCCTGTAAGCGGCACGGTCAGCGTAGTAATGACGTATTCTTATTTACCTGACATCGTCTTGCGAGAAACCTGCCTTGAAATCCTCGCCAATGAGCCCAGTTTATTCCGTGTGAAATTTATTCTATGTAACGTCTACTACCTGCGCAGATTCCATTCAACCAATGATCATGATCGCATTCTTTGACAGACCGAACGCGATCCTAGCTGACCACCTCCTTGTGAGGCGGCTACAGAAGCGGCACAATGTACTGAAAGTCGGGTGCTATAGGGGCGGTCGTCAGGTGTCTTATGTTTTTGCCGCTGTCTTTTTGACGTGCCGCGAACTTCAAAAGCAAACTTGATCCATCCGTCCACCCCTATTGCACCCGAGTTTCAGTACATTGAGCCGCTTGGGTAAGTGCCACCTCACCACGATGACTTCCCCGACGTACCCTGAAACAAACCACCAACAAGAGTGAAACTGCCTCTGTCCCCAACGTCTGCAAGGTCTGGTCTGACGAACCATAACGCGATCGTGGCCAATCGCCTCATTGGCTAAGCGTGTCATCTACTCCCGGCGAGGAAAAAAAGAAGAAGCCCCCTCATTTGTGTGTTCCAACCTGAGAAAAGCCTGAGAATACAATTTATATTGTGGCTACCCGTCGACTTTCCTGCTGGCTGTACTGAAAGACCAAACTGATTGACTAGATGCGATCCTATACAATCGCCTCATTGGCTACGGGCCATTTCACCGTCACCACCGCCACCATAATCACACAATGCTGTGTTATCTGGCCCGCAATCGCGTCGCATTCTTATCACTCTCAACCTTCGAAATCGTGTTTCTTGACGTCAGATGACAACTTAGAAAGCAGAAGAAGCAGACGGGAGCAGCCAACAGGTTCCAGTGTAAGGAAACGCAGAAGTGGAGGATCAATGTCCTATTTGAAGCGGCGATCAGCACAAAGAGCGCAAGAGCTCTGGGAGGACGTCTGTGAAGATTTTCGCAGGAAGGCATTCTTAGGGCTGACGTGGGACTACCAGGTTAGTTTCTGAGCCTTGCATTGGAACGACCGTGGCAGTGCTTCATTAGTATTGGCTATTGGGAAGGCTAGCGTGATGGCTAGTTAGGCTTCGGATAAAGTACAATAAGGTTCTTAGACTGACGTGGGTCAGCAACAGTCCATTGCAGGCGAAACTATGGTTGCGGCTGTCCGTCTTGTAATTTTAATGGAGAGGCTTCGGGGGTCTGGAGGTGTTTAGCGCTGTTTTTGCATATCATAGCGTGGCAAGAGAAGCGGGGACAATGCAACTTAGGGCAATCCTTAACGCATGACTTTCAGTACGCATCGCTGGTAGTGTGGGCAAGTTGCTAAGTGACTAGAGAACAAATGACGCAATGACGATACGGGAAAGAGCGAGCAGGCTAAGCAAGATTGGAGTTAAATTGGCTAGGGTGAAACTCGTGGTGTGCTCAAGATAGTTCACACTGATAACCTCCTAGGGAAATGGTCTCAGAAACGCCCGCTCCTTGAAGACAAAAAAAAAAAAAAAAAAANGTCTCAGAAACGCCCGCTCCTTGAAGACAAAATATATATATATATATATATATATATATAAAAGGGAAAGAGAACGATTTGTGTACTTCTACATAAATTCTAATTCGAATGTACGATTTCATATGACGTGCATGACGAGGTTGAAAATCAGTGTGTTTATCGTCTACATTATCCTAGCGCTGATTTCCTTAGAGGCTAACGTTTTCGTTTTATACCGTTTGCTACATGCATGCACGTATAGTTGTCTCGCGACGTAAACCCACCAAATACTGTTACCAATTAGCATGCATGTATAATGAACATTTCTGCAATCTGAACGGTTAAAGTTGCGAGTGGTTTTAAAAGCTTTCCGCTGAAAATGACAGGTTCCACAAACATATCCACAGTAAGCGTGCTCATGCCAAGTATCTTGCTTACCATCTTGGTTTTACCTAAAACACGCTAACTTTTCGTTTGTGCCAAGTCACTCCTGCGCAGTGCATGTTGCAGAACGTGGAGAGATAAAAGCAGTAAGACTGCTGTCACTACAAGACCTCTGAATCGATGTATTTTTTGTCTGGTAATTCCTTTAACCTCCTCTCCCGGTTCCCGCGCAATCCCTTTTTTACTTTCGGAGTAGTCCACAGTCCAGTACATGTTGACTCCAGTCCCGCAACTGTATGGCTAGCGTTTACGGCGATTTAATTTCGTGTTATATTCTGCACCCTTGTTAGTCAGCCGATGGTCCCCAACCTGTGGAGTTGGCTGGAAAGGCGCGTCCTGCATGGTTCTCCCTGTAACGAGTGGTGTATGGCAGCGTCTAGGGAATTGGGCCTTTCGCCCTTCGTCTTTATGTAAATCAACCAGAACAAGACCAATGTTGCCCCATCGTCATTTTCCAAGAGTTCTTTTTTTCTTTCTTTTAATGAGTTCTTTGTCTTCAGGTGTGTGGATACTCAAACAATTATCCGAGGACTCCCTTCATAGTGCCTAATGTAGAGAGGATCTCGGGGCGGTTGCAGCGGACGATAGAAAATGCACGCTGTCCAGCTCATGTGGTGGTCAACTTCAGCACCCGCGATATGGCTACCAAGGGCTTCTTTGCTTGCCACGGACAGCCCACGACTAAGTGCTCTTGCGGGTGCTGTGCAACGAATGGAGGTCAGACAAGTCAATTTGTATCGCATTTCTGTTTAGGTGTAAAACTTCGTTGAAGGATCGATTCAGTTGCTTGCCTTAGGGATAAAGTTGTAGTATCGAGCTCTGAATCAAAGTCCGTCTATTATGACCTTGGCTGACCTTGACCTCGAAACTGTGATATGTAAATGTTTGCATGGCAGAATACTGACATTCCTTTGCATTATTCCTAGCAGCACAATGTACTGAAAGTCGGGTGCAATAGGGGTGGTCGTCAGTTGTCATCTGTTTATTGCTGCCTCTTTGCGTGCTGCAAGCTGCAAAGGCAACTCGTCCACCCCTAATGCACCCGACTTTCAGTACATTGTACTGCTTGGGGTGCCTCGCGTAGATCGTTCACTGGGATGGGGCAAATGGTTGAAACGTACACACCAGAACTCGAGAGTTGAAGGCCGTTTTCACTATAACCAGCTCTTCTTTGTTTGAAGCTCATTGACTTGGGAAGCTTCGGCGAATGAGCTTGGGAAGCTGCGTACGAATTTTGTAATTGTGCGCCCTTTTATCACGCAGTTATTCAGTGGCTCGCTGGCAGGCTTCCCGAATCCTGCCACGTAATCTCCGCTATTGCCGATGGCGTCGTGGGCACTCCGCTGTCCACTTTGTCCGGCCACTTACTTAAAGGCGGCACCGGCATCTCAACCTTCTTCATCCCACAGTTTCCGGGTCTTGAAATCGTTCCCCTCACCATGGACGACATGTTCTGCCGCAACACGACGTGTTTCCGAGCCTACCGAGCCGTCTTTGCGTTCGTACCCGAAGAAGCGTTCGACGCCGTCCTTAAGGTACTACCGTACCTCGACATGGGTTCTGCAGACTTTGTCATGGGTTCGGTACATTCTATAACCAGAACTGGTGACTGCTGGTACGCAGGGCTAGGCGTAAGCGGTCATTCGGTAGAGACGTCCACGGCTATCATGTCATGTGACATTGATTCGACGGCAGGTGCGAGTCGCATGCTGCGCTGCCTTAAGTGTAGGTTCTTTCGAAGGCCACTAGAGTTCGCCTTCATGGTGTTAACGGCGAAAGAATCATGTTTCTTGACTTCCTTTACTGACGCCTATCCTGGTATTCCGATATTGGGCATTTGTTCTCAGCATTGTGTTGCTATGATGAACAGCGCCGAGGGCTGTTTTAGGCAATTATGTGTTCAGCCGAAAAGTGACGCAGTTATGATGGTTAGTGTTAGCGTCTCGCGCTTGAACTCAATTTAGACAACGCCTCCTTGCGCGGTGGTTTAGAAGGGAAGTTTAAGCCTACGCGTTTTCAAAGACAAGTAAGTGTACAGCAATTATAAATATGCAGGATTTCGTCACTATCCTCATCCATTCCAATCTGTTCACTGTTATCAACTATCTTCTCATTCGTGCGCATTGTACTCGGAACGCAATAAACTGATTTGAGTTGGCATGTCCGAAAGCGTTCGACTTGGGGGGTTGGGGACGATGCATGAAAAGCGAGATTCAGCCTGAGTAATGAGCGGTGGCGCGGGTGTGACACTTAATCCTACATGTACGCTTGCGAATGATATAACGATTGGCAGGTGACTTTCTTGAACTAAAGCCAGATTTGCCAGATTTAAAGCCAGTTGAAAACTTCGTTCGGGGTCCAACAAAACTTAGAACTTCCTTTGAAAAATGTTAGTTTTTTTTGTGTGTGTGTGTGACTTCATCGCGGATCTTATTCTTCATAAATGCCAACACGCTACTTGTCGACTCGTTAGTCGACAGGTAGCGTGTTAGTAGGGGTCCAGGGTGATGCCAGGGAAGTATTGCTGTTGGCGTTGTAGTGTGATCTTCTACTCGGTGTAGGAGTAAATGTAGTGAAGTGAGTAGTACGTGCAAGCATAGAAACAAGAGTCCCGTCTTGTAAGGTGTCTTTTTTAATATGATTGTCTATGAAATAATAGTACACCGATCGCTACCAAAGAAAGAACATCGAAAATGAACACTGTAATTTTTTTTTTTTTTTTTGCTTCCTCCGCGGTGATTGATAGAGCTCGGTAAGGATAGTCATTGTTCACAGTGATATATGCGTTACTTTCGATAGACACGGTATTGCTTCGAAATTAGATGGATGTCGCATTGTCTAACTCTGCTGCGTAGATGTACAACATGCACAACTAGAAAGGAACAGCAAAATCACATTCTTAGGAGGACGCAAGAGCAAACAGCCAAGTGGTATCTTCTCTGTTATCTCGGGTTTTCACGTTAGCCGCCGAGACTTGGATCTGAGCGCGAAAAATTCCGCTTTCTGTACTGCAATAAGTTAACTGCTGTCAGCCAAAGAAATTTCGTATTCCAGCCTAGTGATTAGGCGTATATCAGTCAAGAGGTTCTTGCGCATCGGCACTCATGAAGCTGAATGCAGTGACCTGCAATGCTATAGTATCCCTACCAGCAATGGCCACTACCCATTTTGGAACTATAGCTTTGGATGTAGCTAGACTCCAATTACTCGTAACGTCTGCAGAATGTAGTACAAGTACACTCCCTGTGTAACCGATAAATCGTAACTGGACTCGTAATCAAACTATCCAGTTGAAATCACTTTTTGTTAAGTATTAGTATTTCCTTCACAATTAGACGAAAATAATCCAATTGGTATTCTTACCTACATTTAATTGCACTACTCCTCATCACTGCCGACTGCCTGCCAATGCTGTCTCGTCCTCATGAGTGGGTCAAGCCGAAAATGGTACAAGAACAACACACCATTTGGAACTGATTGCTTCTGCCTCAAGAAATTCAATGCATATTACAAGAAGTGAATAGGGTGAAATGAACGATGAGTATGTTCTCAAAGGGCACAACTTCCTAAGACGTAAAAAATAACATAAAAATGATAGTTTACAAGACATGTGATATACTCAATATCGGACTCCCACAGAGAGTTCATGTAACGAGTAATCATATATACATTAACTGTACGTGTTAAAAGAACATCAAAACTCAACAATGTCAGAGAAAGAGTACACTCACAGTATCACATTATTGATGTGTTTTCATAGCAACCTGTGGCCTCGATGGCTTTCACGCACACCGACATTTTATTACTTAAATGACTAGTTCTGCGCCTTGGGTCACGCTGTATTCTGCCCAGGCGACCACCTATAAGACAATACAAGACAGTGCATGGCAGCCGTACGATTCGCCTCCCACGATTTTCGGTAGCAACACATTTGTATCGCAACTCGGAACCTTCGTATGGTTTAAATGAAAACACAACAGCTCCTTTAAGGCCAACATATATATACGCGACAGAGGCACATAAACCTGTAACTCGTAACATTACATTTGGTACGCTATATGAACTTTTATTAACGGAGGAACAGTCTACTGTGTTGCTAACTTAACAGTGAGATGTCTGCCATAAATAGCTTCTTTCATCAGTGACAGCGTCAGACCTTGTCGGCGTTTCCGCCATCTCAGTCCGACACAAAACAATGCATTTATGAACTGTAACATAAAACGAGGAGCAAACGCGATGGTATCCCTAAATCAGTAGATTCATGAGATTACAATCATGGCCTTAAGCGCCCTCTGCGGGAAGAACGCATTGCCTTGGGCACTGTATTAGGCCCATTTATATTTGATAAAGATAGAGTGTTGGCGGAATAGTCCAACTTTGGTTTTCGCAGTACTAACGTACGTAGCGCTGTAGTGAACGGCGGATGCGCAATATCTATTGACTATCTCTGTATAACTCAAAGCAGAAATGCATTCTGGAGAAAACACGATTGCGGTGTTTCTCGCACAGGGAATATCCCAAATGCCGAAGCGTGCAACGCATAACTATTATGTACATAACTATTTATGTACATTATATAACAGTTCTCCCTGATGAGCACAGAGTCTTACTATATATCCAAAATGCTCTGAAGAAGCTACATACGTCACGGGTAGGTACGACACATCGGGTGATCTGATGACCATACATCGAACGTTCTACCTTTTATATTTATCAGTGAGTATGGATAATGCTGATTTAAAATAAGGTTTACGTTACTTTGGAGTTCAGGAGAAGTCGTCACCGTATTTCTTCGAGGTTTGAATGCACCTCGTCACGCAATGCAGCTACGGGAAATATCCGAGTTAACTGAAGTACACTGCTGTTCTCTAGGTATGACTGATTCGTTATTAAATACATCCGATCATTTAATTGATTTCTTTAATCTTAGTCACGCTTTAGCTCAGTCTGTACGAATGTACTGTAGGAATAACATATTCAAAAGCTGTTCCATCTGTCTCACAAATATATTAGAATGTGCAACGAGCGCGAGCTGTGAGGTTCGCTATAGAAAACGATGGGATCTGTACATTCCGCTGGACTTGTGGTTCGTTCTAAAGGCTTAACCTACTGACATATGAACACGAGGATGACGTTAGTACGAGCTGCGTTGGGCGACACATCTATGTACGGGGGAGCAGTTACACTTTGTTGTTCTCAGGCAACATGAAGGAATGAACGAACGCCAGTATATACCATTTAAATGAGGCCGCTGTGTGATGAGTAGAGATTTCATAAGTCATGCGTTCACTAGTGTAACACTGTGTATAATGATGATGGCAAGCATCTTCCTCTCCTTTTTCTTTTTATAACTGAGATAATGTTTTTGTTTTTAGTTCTTGTTGATTTTCCTCTATTGCTAGACGTTGAACAGAAACAGGATCGTGCGTTGCCTTCTGATGTCTATGACAACGTAACACAAACATGGACGTACACAGACACATAGGCAACATTGAAGGTGAAGAAATTCCCGAAAAAAGGCTATCCTACCCCGGTGCTTGGATTCGAACTCACATCCAACTGATTTCCGGTGAGGGGTGTGTGATGTTAATTAGCACCCCTGACCGGAGGTCTGCTGGTGGGGATGTTGAAACCCAAGGCGGACACAAAATGGCATGTTTTTCGGGAATCTCTTCAGTACGCAATGTTCAATAACATACGGTGTTATTTGCCGGAGCCGAGACACGTTGAAGAAGCCATGTGCATATTTGAAGCCTTCGCGAATAGCATGCGCTAATGCTCAACGTCACTATACGGCAACACTCAAGCTTTGCTTCGCAATGGAATATGTTCAGGGCTACCGGCTTTCTAGGCAAGTCTTGACTCGGTACGACACATCTTTATCCAGCTTTGGTCATTCGTTTAATCATTCGTTTGGTCATTCACGTACGCGAAATCTCCAAAGCGAGTAATTACACCACCGGCTCGTGCATTGCAACAGTACGAGTAATCAAATATCAGTTCACTGGGACACAAAGTGAATCCCAGCTCAGCTAGATAATTTCCTCCTGTCACTGTCATATCTAAATTTTATAGGTGCTTCGGAAACCGGAGGCCCTGCGAAGAGTAAGGCATTTTATGTAGTAGTATTGGGTGAGAGCTACGTAGCAGTTGAGAAGTCAACTATATGATCCGGTCCTCGAAGACATCCCCCACGGCTTCGGACACATGTGTGTCCTGTAAGGGGGGGATTTCGGTGGGAGTGACCTTGAAAGACGTTCGGGTTGCGTGTGATTTTTTTTTGTGTGTTGGTTTCAGCGTTTTATGTAGAAAATCTCAACAATGGCAGACCATGAGAAGCCCATGAAACGAGTTCATGCGGACGGCACCGCTCTAATCAAGGGCCAAAATAGGCGCGAAATGCGAATCATTTCGCCCTTATTCGTGGCAATAATAATCATGATAGCAATAATAAAAAGAGGTAAACGAGAAGTTATTCAACATATCTCTGTTGAATACTCTTAAGAATGCTTTTAACACCTTTTGTTTAAACTATACATATAATCCTCAATAGTTTTCTCTCTATATATAAATGCGTATACATCTATTTTTTCTAGCAACATCGGAGACAGTAAGATGAAGTATCACCAAAGTATGTCCTGCTTCCCATGGTCAAAGGCTATTTCTGTGCTGAGCCTTATGTACAGTGATTTCTAAACATAACACACACACACAGGCACACACTTTACACAGACATCGCTCAGGCTATGTACAGACGCTTCGCGCATAGAAAGTACAATATTAAGCGTGAGTATAGGATAGATGAATGGACAGATGAACAATGTAAGGAATGGAGTACACGTGACACAAACGATAGTGTTTGTGTCGGTGCAAGGACGCCTTTTGGTTAAGGGACACGTGAGCTGGTCACGTGTGCTGTCTTATGTGCATAATGAGTTCGAGCGCTTTACGAGCCTCTCTTATGAAAGTGTCGCCTGCAAACCACGTTTACTGAAAGCCTTCCTGCTGTAAAACGCGTAATTTTTCGAATATTCCGCCAACACTCTTTCTTTATTCCTTTTTCATTTTTTTTGTACAATTAAGTCATGTACCTCATTTATAGATCTCGACAAACTCTTTCTTTTTGTTTTTTCTTCACTGTGGAGGTGTACATACTGCTTTGGATACCCTGTCAATACCCAATTTCTGAACAACGTGAAGTATACGCAGCTGTACTCTGTTGCAGAAATTTCGGCACCATACAGTATAGTGCGTAGCGGGCTACGCAATGTAGTACGCAATACGTTGTCATCGGTGTAACTAAACAAAGAGAAACTCTGTGAAATCTAAATCTCTCGCAGTCAACTGATGTAACCTCGCTAATCAACGTTATCTCATTTTGATTTTCTCCAATGCATCTCGTGGATGCCACACACCTCAAAGTCCTAGGTAGTGTGGACGGGATGTTGTTAAGCTTACACCGAGGCCGTGCGTTACAAACGTGGTCCCCGCGAATTTTCAACTGTTCCACATGTGCACCCCAGAGAAAAACACTAACATAAGCAGATAAATACACCTTCCAGCAATCGTAATGTGTTTAATTAATCATGTAATAGCTCAACATTTGGTAGCATTTGAGAGGCTGCTGCATACCAGACTGTGACAAAGACCTGCGACGGCCAGCGCCACCCACAATGTAATAAATACTTTAACGTAAGTAATGCTCTCGTTTATGAATATATTGTACGTGGCTGCCATGCTTACAAAATCATGCGCTCTCTCACGATCTCACAGCACGTTTACAGTATATTGTTGCTCTCGTATCGTTGCTGCAATTCACTTATCGTTTCGAATAGCTCGAAATGGGTCCCCGAAATAGCCTTCTCACTAACACCTTTCATATGTGTACCGCTAACATCGGCAGGCAACCCAGTATGAGTACACCAAATGGCCATCCGATGCGCAGGGATATATATCTCAACACACTCAAAACACACATTACCGACATTCCAACGCACGCAAGCTGTAGTGTCCAACGCAAACAATTTGGCTCAACATCGACATGATACTTCCTTCCGACTCATTAGCGCATTATTTTCGCCGACACAGCGACGGTTAACGAACATTAAGTCACGCTCCGACTCACGGGTCAGCTCAGCAAGATCTACAGAATATTCGAAAATGTCAGAACGAACGGCACAACCATAAACGCGAGCGTTTGACTCGGGAGATCTCTGTAGCACACTGTTAGCTATATAGAAACTGTAACTTGAACGAAAATCCGGCCAACTCTTGTTGCCATCACAGCTCCGTATGGATGGCAGACACTGTTACCTTTGCAAGCAGAATGATGTGACGAGTATTGAAGATTATTGTAGCGCTCTACGCTGCCATTGGGAATGACCATTATTGTTACTACCTCAAGTATATGGTGGTGCTGTCTTAATATTTCAGCTTTTTTTCTTTTTTTTTT
>JARGYV010080282.1:0-23512 GCA_029532675.1 Ornithodoros moubata | reverse complement strand
ACTAGACGTGGACCGAGGTAAGATTAGTGGGGCTTCATATATTCACGGACACTTCATGTCGCCCGAATGAGACTCACGTCACAGGATAGCCACTTCTGCATGTAGCTTCTTCAGGAGGCTGTCTTTAATAGAAATCACTTTTGCTTGAGATTCCGTAATCATGCCATTTATGTTCACTGCACCATTGCCCTTCTATTTTTCGACCTAGCCCAGTATCGCATGCAGTTGCTGGGACTTACCAGAGACGTCAGTATATAACTGTGGTACTCGGAAAGCATCCCTGCCAGATGAGCCTGAAAATATGCGAAAAGAACGGGGAATGAAGAAAAAGTGCACTGGAACTAACACGCTACGCGGTACATAGAATTACCGAACACATACGCGCGCCGATATACATCCATGCGTATCCGTACAGGCGAGTTTTGCTGCAGAAAGGTATGCCTCTACGTGTCGGATGTGTATATTCACGGCTGCACACATTTTTATTTTCTGTCTTTCATTTATCTCATTAGATTTCTTTCTTCTGCAGGGATGTCACAATTCCTTGCGGCGAAATCTAGGTACAATCTAGGCATTTCGGAAAATTTCACGTTCTGTTAAAAGCATGTATTTATATAGGGTGCCCGCGGTAATGGTCACCATACTTCAGAAAAAGCGAAGCTATCTTCGGGAACGAAACCAACTACATGTGGTTGAGCGTCGCCTGAGCTAGGAAGCAGTATTTCTTCATCTATGCTAATCAGTTGCGATCAAGGGAAAAATGCTTGCCCGAAGTACCTTTATTGGAATATCAGGTGTCTTGCTTGATCATTGTCACATACCGACCTTCCCTAGTAGCACCATGTATTGAAAGTCGGGTGCAATAGAGGTGGTCGTACAGGTGGCTTATCTGTTTACCACTGCCTCTCCTGCATACCGCAAGCCCGAAAAGCAATGTTGATCACCCGTCCACTCCTATATAATGCACCTGACTTTTAGTACATTGTGCTACTAGGGCTTCAAGACCCTCGTGCACACCAAGCCGAAAAAGAGCCTTCATGCACTGATATTGCATCCACCTGAACGAGGCGTCTTATCTTGCCAGCTCCAACCAGTTCTGACCCACTGTCACTCATAGCCCCGACAAAAATTTCGTTATATCACGTAGCCCTCGGTCAGCACAAGGGGTTGTCTTTCCGGCGGTTTTTGAACGTTGAGTTTCGGTACCAGCCGCAATCCACGGCTACAATTCGACGACGAATATTTCAAAATGCGCGTTTGTTTCACTGTTTATAAATAATGGCATGACTTTGGAGAAGGAATGCTACCAGATTGGCTATCTCGAATTTTCACGAGAGGTCGTAATTAGAAAGTTAATTAACGAATTTTAGTTCATTAGTGACATAGTGGCGCGATTCCAGTCTGCGTCTGGCTTCATAACCCACTCGCAAAAACAGCATCTACTTTGCTCTCGCAGCTTTTTAAGAAAAATCAGTATCGATCAATAATGATCACCCTGCATATAAGCGAAGATACCACATAAAGGAAATGAACGCGATAAGGAAGGCAACCAAACCTCCTCAAGACGAGTTCACGACTGCTTTTCTGTCTCTCCCATTTCACTGCCGGTCAGTGCCTATCGCAGCAAAACCGTGGTTCCAGTCTTGTAGCTGGCTAGCTCTTTCAAGGACTCCCTTGTTTCGTCATTATAGCCATTTTAGAATTTTAAAATACAATTCGCGAAAAGAAGCAAAGCAAATGTATCGTTTCCATCGAAATGCACTTATCGTCTGATTCTTGTCCCACCAGATACTTCATTACAAGGCGCGATGAAGTCACCACCCTGCACTAGGCGCATATCCCTTATGCCGGCCGTCTCTCCATGTGTGCACTCACGTTATCATCAGCTCTTGGTTTATGCACTTGCAGTTGTGAGAGAGGAGTAACTCTACTGCAGCTATTCATAAACCCACTCAGGCTCAGCCAATGATGAATAATTATACTCATCAGCTTTTCTCTTATATTCCATGCCATTTTCATACCGGAACCAAAATTTCTGAAATCGCAGAGCAGAGAAAGTGTTACTCTGTTACCGAACTACGCTTCGGCCGCTGATTGATTTCCATGCAGTCTTCAGTAGGTATAGGATTAGCGCTGTCCAAATAGGACTTTTCAAGGCTGAAGTCTTGGGAAAAGGCATCCCTCTAATGAGGCATCTTAGCTAATGTCTTAAAGTAGCACTCCCTAATTCCCGGAGTGTAATTGCATGGGCGACATGTTATAAGTATGCGATTTCGGTGTTTTGAAATGGCAAGCAGGCTCTGATACAGGCAAGGTGATACAAGTATGCTGCCAAACCAGAAACGGTGAATTAGTACGGGGAAAGAGTTCGCACTTTGCACTCTTGGCTCTGACAAAGCGGCTTGCTGCGGGAGTTTTAAAGACGCAAGGTTATCGAACTTACACATCAAGCCACGAAGTACCACCTTCAGCGGATTCCTTAGGTTTGGCGCTATATCCTAAGTTTTGTCAGCTGGACAGCTACAATGTACAAGAGCTTGAAAAGATAAGTTTCAGTCTAAAGCTTCTTAACTCAAGCAAAGAGCTACTGTGGCTGCTTCCTGACAGAGATTGAAAGAAATCTGGAAAAACGAAGTTCATGAAAGAGCATGTGCGTACAGACGTTGGGACTCGAGCGTAACTGACCACCACTCATTGATGCGTTAACATAGGGGCATCATATCGAGCGCATCAGAATAGGTGCTGGCACTTTATGCCTCAGGTATCTACACAGCTATCCACAATATTTTCAAGTTTAAGAAGCGAAGGTGCACGTGCAGTGTTTAAACTTCCTGCGTGATGTGGCTTCTTCCACATTTTTCCGCACATTTCATATTGTAAACATTACCTTTTGGTGAACTAGGGTGGCACGTCCGTTTCTGTCGGGACTCACACGCCCGCTTCTTCTTTTTTTTTTTTTCTCTCTCTCACAAGCAGAAGTGAAGACATGTTCAGTTGTCATTACAAATACAGCATAAGCAAACGGTACAAACCTCACGCAGATAGTCGACGATCCGTCGCGCAGGGACGTGAAGAACTATATTCGACTCGCCACGACGTCCAACTTCTCGGAACAACTTCCGAAGATCACGTTTCGCATCACTTTGCCGTAATCCAAAGCCCAGACCATCTTGCCCACCGAGGGTGAACAAGTCTCTCAGCCATATCAACGCTGCATGTACAGGTAATAGGAACATCATACAGGGCTATAATGAAGCTGCACAGTATGCCTGAAGAAGAGAAGGAATCACCCGGTGCATAGAACAAGAATATAAATAAAATAACTGACGAAACATTTCATACAATATGGGCGTGGTATTCTGCTATTACACTGAAGATGAAAGAAGGATCTCACTTAGCAAGAGCCAGTTCTCCATATAACAGTTAACATAAGTTATACACGTTAAAATAACAAGACACAAATAACAAGATATATGCTGGCAAACAAAAATCTGAAAATACTTGCTAGCTATCTGAAAACTGAGATAGCTTGTCCACAGCACAGGCCAGCGCTCGCTGTTGTTTGCCAGCACCCTCATAAAAAGCGCGTGCGAACTTCGGTATATTAAAGGAAAAAGTGCAATATGGGGTAAGAGCGATGGCTCTGCTGGTTGCACTGAAGTTCTTTTTTTTTTTTTTTTTTTACCGGTGTGATCCACGAGAGGAGCGTAATGCTGTCTTAAGCGTACGAGTACAATACTTTACAGCGCCGAGGGAAACAACTGATCTATGAAGACTGGCGGCAGAGTAGGATATGCTGGGCAGATGGTGGTACCTTCCGCAATCTATCTGCGCCAACCTTTATTACCTTACGGCTCTATGAAAGCCCCGTCATAACCCACGTTGCGTTCGCTTTTCCCTGACCTAATGAAGTTTACTCTGCCTTCCCTTTCGCGGGCAATTTGTCAGTGTGTCTTTTGCGAGTTCTGTGCAGCGAAAAAAACGTAATTAAGACTAGTGTCTCGTCCGCCTCATTAAGCCCTCCACCATACATGAAAAAAACAAACAAAAAACAAACAAAAAACATACATGACCTGGACATTACAGGATTAATATTATCCATCAATGCGTGCGGTAAAAGTTCAGGACCTGCGTCCTTTAAAACTCCAGTACCAAGTACGGAGATGCTACGTGTCATTTACTGGAATAAACGATACTCATACAGTCGGCAGAGATAATCCGCTTCGATGTAATAAAGAAGGCGTGAAGGTAATTCCGTTCCAAGTGCCAAAGATCAAATAAAGTGGCTGCAGGCAGAAAAGCCGGGTGAAGTATCGGTATAGTTGCTGGTGACCATGATGCAGAACAACAAATGTTGCGCTGACGCACTTCTCATGGGTACAACTATTCGTAAGTGCGCTGCCGGTAATGCTTTACAATATTTTTAGCGTAATGAACGGCGAGCTCCATTACGATATTTTTTTGTTATCAATAAAAAATGGCACATCCAGAAACACTGACATCCCATGTACTCTCACTGTCAGCTTCGAAGTACACCTTATTTTGGATGAGTTGAAATACCGGAAAAGAGAGTTGCTCGCTACTAGTTGTTTGTAGCCGTGTTTAACTAAGCCGGTTACACAGATAGCCGTGCTGCCATGAAACCTTACATTGCCTGTTTCCTAGGACATCGTATTCTTATACTGAGCCCTCCTGAGGCAACCGAAGTCAAGAATCTAACGCTTCATACCTGAAGTTCCTTCATAGATTATAGTGAAAGACTTCCAGTGCTTCTCTAATATAAGGTCTCTGAGTGCACGTCCCAGCAGAGACAAAGGTGTGGCCAGGTTGACAGCAACGCTAGCATCTCCCGTGGAGCCTTCATGTTCTGAATGAGCGAAGATGTGCGGTATATGAGATCTCCCACAGGCTGCTCTCACCACTCCAGATGCGGGCTCTGATGTGGGACCAATGACACCCATGACGCCCAACTTGAGTAACTTGCACACTGTCAAAGATGCGAAAAATCCCCATGTAAAGCATGCAAATCGAATCACATGTTAAAGCGCAACAATAGATGCATTGCCGAACATCTTGGGAACAGCTGCTGTCATTGCCGATCACTTATTCAAAGTATATTCTATAAGGCATACTATTGGCACAGGTGAGCGACAGTGAAGAGCCAGAATGCACGTTAGGCTGCTTGTTAAGATGTGCTCCAGCAAACTGTTATATGAGAAAAGTGATGTGATATCTCCCACAACATGTCCGGTATCATCACAGCCTCCCCTGCGTTCAGTGTAGGCTAGTGTGGAGTCAGCAGTTATAGGCAGTTCGGCTCACATCTCATCACTACTTATGAGTGACTTTTGTTCGAGAAACCAGTATGATACACGTCTTCGCTGAAAAAAGTGCAAGGTACAGCACTCTTCACCGAGTATGTTACGCTGCGATGCAATAGTTCGGTGGAACTTTACCCTATGTATGGCTTTAATTAAGGTTGCCAGGATGCTGAAGCGGACCATATGCCTGAAGCTGTTGTATCCAGTGACCTCTATATTGTGCCAACAGACCCGCTTCTAATGCTCAACTGAGAAGTGAGCTCACATTTTTTTCGCTGCAAAAAGTGCTGTAGAGCTGCGCCCTGAAAAAGGAAGTAACAGGGAGTAAAGTATTTTTGTTTTCTTTTATGCCGAGCTGCATGAACGTCTTAGTGGACGGGTGTTGGAGTGCGTTTGTAATCAGTTGGAAAGCTTTGAGAGTTGAATTTCTTTCCACACAGAATAGATTCGGTATCGTTTTCCGACAGTTTCAGTTTCGGTTTTCGCAGCCAGGCAATGCCGCTTTCAATAGATGCCGCCGCGTGCCATTTGTCATGACAAGGTTTTAGTATCTGTGTTGTTCAAGACCCAGAAGCAGGAGAAGACCGCCGATCCACACCCAAGCCGTTTAATCGAGAACCCAAAAAACAGACGGCCTCACAAAAACCAAACCCGTGCCCACGAGCTGCGCATTCACCCGCGAGCCTCGCGCTCTCGCGCCGAGCTTGGCGCCCAAAAGCCTGGCGCGCCATTTAAACGTGCGAACCGACATCACACAGTTTCCGCTGCTGTTTATAGACAAGAGGAGTGAAGAAAAGCGTTGTGTAGACCACGAACTAGTGTGCGTTCAAAGCAGGCAGCTGCTCCAGGGCACATGACGCTTTCCAATGAACGATGTGAGAAATGACGGTCATCCGACGGTGGCAGAAATAAAACAGTTGACCCTGACAGTTGAAACCTAAACTCGCTGCCTCGGCCGTTTGTGCGCGCCGCCATCCATGGAGGTAATGAAAGAAGGAGGCGTCCCAATGACGATTTCTGAGTAGGAGCGAGCATGCGAGTTAGCGCAAAGGTTCGTGTGGTATACCTGCCTACATAAGCAAGCCATGTGGCCGCCTCCAGATCACTGTTTAGTGTTACCTTGGCGACATTTTTTCCTGCGGGGCCGTTGGCGTTATACTGAACGACAAGGATATTTCCCATACCCTTCCGCAAGGCAGTGGCGCTTCGTGAAGTATGAGATTCTTTTATTTGGGTGGTATGTCGAACCTTTGTGCGCAAGGCATGCCTGGAATGTCCTGTTTCTCGCGGACATAATGAGGACGTCCAGGGTACGCAGCCCAAGGATGTAACGGAGACATTAGGCGTCAAGACGTGACAATATTCAATTTTACAAATTTAATGGAGTGTGATCGCCCTTCTTCAGTCGATTGACTAAGGCATATATGTATCCCAAGTGCATCCCCGTCTCGATACTTAATCGTAGTTCTGAGAGCGGGCACTTTTTTCTCAAACACTGTTGGGATCCAATACATGTTTGAAATCGATTGGAGCACATCCTACAATTCGTATGCCATTCCTGTTGTTAAGCCAATTTGACCGATGCCTATTTTTCCTCATCAAATAGAAGTGGTCATTTATCATGAACAGGGCCACCTTCGGTTTTAGTTTGATTTAGGAGAGGTTGCCATGAGTAAGAATTACACATTGGAATCGTCACCACTGTTTTCCCGACATTTGAGTCGTGGAGTGTCAATTAAGCCATGATCTGGTTGATATAATTCTTTTACTTTTTCTGTGCTTCTGCTGTTCAACCGTGACATCCATGACGTGTCGTCGGGGACGTCAGGGGCTGTTTACTAAACCACTCCAACGAGTCCTGGAAACGTCACCAGGACAAAATAAAATATCCCAGGTTACCGACCGAGATGTCTTCAGGACGTCCTTCGTATGTTTCATGGCTGTTGGGGTTACTGCTTTTTCGCTTATTAATGTCATTGCGAATACGTAGACGCATGCGTAGAAATAGCCATACTTGCACCACGCTGGAATGTTATCGGCAAGAAGAGATAACGGTCTACGTACGAACGCAAATAGGGTCGCACGATTTTCTTATCTATATGCCTTCTCCCTTCTTTCTTTCCTCCATGGCGCCATCTATCTAACGGCGCGCGAACTGGTGCCAGAAACCGAAACTAGCATTTTGTAAGTCAGCAAGAAGCGAGACCGAAACTTGGTTCCATCTTACCCCGGTGTTATACTGCTCGATGTCCGCGATTTGTACGGCAGTCAGCGAGTGTGCTAGCTAACATTGGCAAACTCGCACTCGCGATATAACGTACATCAACCCATACAGTATAAATGTAGAGTAAACCTATATCACACGCATAGCGTACACACAACCCAAATCAGAAAAGCTATGTTTGTTCTGGATTAAAAGAGATCACTATGAATTTCATGAGGAAGTCACCAAGATAACCAAGAAGCAAATAATATCTTTTTTTTTTTTTTTTCGCAAAGCGTGGATATTGAGGGGATGTCGACAACAAAAGTATACAGGAAGCGATACTGCGGATTTAGAAGGCATCTGAACACATACGATGCTTTCTGTTTTATGAATAGGAGAAAGCGGCACAAACCATAAGTTGTGGCGACCACCAGTATATAAATAGTTTCGCACCTTTTACTAATAAGTAAAATAGACAAGAAAGGTATTTATGATTCTTCTTCTTCTGCCTTCTCCTCACTGGCCATTAGCAAGGGCGGCAATTAATCTCATTCACAAAACACTTCAGCTTTCTCCGTCTTCTTTTATCATTCGCGCTGTATTCTCACTCTATTATGATACAGCGCAGCGAGCAGGTTATTGCTAAATGGTAAGAAAACCAAAAGGAGATAACAAGAGTAAAGAAAATAAAAACAAACAAAAAAGAACATCAGCGACAAACAAACTACATAAAAATAAACAGAACGGGAGAAAAGAATGCAGTAGTACACAATTAGTTCAGTAATTTAGCCTCCTTTGTTTTCGTTATCAGAAGCGGAATACCAATGCAGGAAAAACAAAAAACACAAAACAGAAAAAAACACTAAATCCGTTCTGCGGAAACACTTGAGCTTGGGCGACAAAAACAACTGTTGACAGACAGACATAGAACAGTTCGCGCCCAGCATTTGACCCCGTTACCTTCTAGTCCAGAAAGCGGAAGCCTTCCCCGGCTTGCCACGGGTATGAGCTTTTCTGGTCTCAATAAAACGGCGAAAACGGCATATGAACGCTTCTAATAGAAACAACAGCAACCAAAGAAAGAGACAAAACGGAAACAGATTGCGCGCCCAGGTGTTCCTGAGTACTAGTTCTATACACAATCTAGAACTGCATAGCGCCTCCAGCTGTCACTCTACCAGAGTACAAGGATCGTTTGCATGGTAAGTCGCGTATAGAAGTAGCAACCTTCGCGAAAGAGGTGTATCCATTACGACAGGTGGAAATTCTGTCATTACATTAAGGTGCTCTTCGCGAATTTCCATTATGTGCCAACTTAAACGAAGTGGTTTTCACACAGTGGGTGCGTTACCATAATCAAAAACCACAGGGCTAAGAACAGGCAGAGTCCTTTCTTGCTATGGCAAAAGAGAGAATTGATTCGTGCTCTTTTCTCTCCCTCTCTCTCTCTCTTCAGAGCCCTTTGGGAGTCGTCAGGTGCTCAGCGATGCTTGTCTTTCACTCGATTTTTAAGGTGAAATCAATGTTCTGGCATATGGGTAAAGAGCCGATACCTTGCCTCCAGCAATGCAAACAGCATCTTTTGAGGAATTCGAAGCATTAAAGGGGTGACATTGGACGGAAGGCATGCGCGACCCAATTCACGCTTTCGTCTTTTTTAAGTTAAAAGTGCGAAATTGCTTCAACCTTTATATCTTACCGCTTCTCGATTTTGCTGCCATCATTTCTGTGACACTTTCAGACACTGGCTGGTCGGAGGGTACTGGGAAAAAGCAATGCGTTCTTTGTGCAGTGCATACAGCACAATGGCCACTGTCATTTCTAGCACGTCCTTAATGTATATCGAGTGTGGTACATACAATATGTCATGGAATTTGAATTGATATGTCATCTCATTTGTCTGGAGGCTGGGCCCCTGGTTTACCATACCTTCTGACAATATGGCACCAGGAGCTACTTCCGTATGACTATACTAAACAATCTATCTAGAGCCAGCGTCTTTCCATGCAGACCCTTTGGTATAAGTATAGCAGCCAAACCATGCTGCTCTGTCGTATGAGGGAATGTTGAGGGATGGCTGTAGATGACACTAGCAATGTTCACGCAAATCAGAATTCGTTGTTCACTCTCACCGAAAGTGTTTCATTTTTAGTGACTCGTAACGCTACAATACGTGGATGCTTCTGCCATGAAGCATCCAGGTCCTTCTTATGTTACTATGATAATTTACTAAATGTTACTATGATAATTGTCTTCCAAGACCTCTGACGGAAAACTGCGCGATTTCGGTAGGTCGAAGCAGTTGTTAATGTGGCTGATACAGAAAAACAGTTCTTAGAGGATGTAAATTCATTTACATATTAATATCATTTTTGCCACACCTAATAATATATAATTCTATGAAAGAAGATTGAGCTTTATATTCAGTCATGACACTGAACATGGATCAGTAGCGAATTAATTCCCTGTTTCTTTACATCGATTTGCTAGTCGTGCAAAATAACCGCAACCATAGCTGCTATAACCTCTATTATGAAATAAAGTACTATGGCAACCGAACTGAAGAATCCCGAGACGATGAGCGCGTGTTCCACATGATGGAGGTGGTGGTTCCAGGCGTAAGGGGCGAATAGCCAATGAGGCGATAAGCGAGGGTCGTGCTCAATTGGTCAGGCGTCGAACCAGTAGGTAACAATCAGCAGCAGAGTCTGCAGGTAACCATAACTGAGCGGTGCAATGTTAGTAAGATGGTGAGGGAGACGTAGCAAGTGGTGGTGGCGGCTCCAAATGAGCTCCTTGTTCCCCATGTTGAACATTATCCATTTTCGTCTCGGGTTTCGTGGCCAGAGAGGAGGAGGTAGATGAAGTACGAAATATTGCCACGAACGAAGGGCGAAGAAGAATAAGGGCGCGTGGCAATATCACCGGCTGGAGTCTTCATCCCCTCGCTCGACTCTTGATCGACTACCGGACTACACTCCAATGTTTGAAGCAGAGCTGCTGGCAATTGCCCTCGGTCTCATGCGAGTACAGTCCCCTTGCAACAGAGTTATTGTCTTGTCAGAGTGCCTTACCCTAATGACAGCCCTGACGAGCCCTCCTCAGCATCCTCTTATGTCCGTGATACGCGCACTCACCCCTCCACACGTGTAAAGTATTACCTCCACTGGGTCACCGGGGGATATCCTATAATGAGCTGGCAGACGAACTGGCTAGGACGTACCTCACGCGCCCTGTTCTACCCCTTTCTACACCGCTCCCTGTCATCCTGCGTGCCCAATTCCGACGCTTGCAACGCCTAACTGGCGACCATGTGAGGGCTATAAACACTTGGCTTTGCGTTGCGCCCGCAGCGCTGTTCCTCACGCAATGAGGAAGTGTGGATAACGAGACTGAGATGCTTCGAGATGCCTCACCATACCCCTGAACTTTCACTTGCATCGATGCGGCCGTCGAGACTCCCCACTTTATGGATTATGCAGCGTGAATGAAACGGTCCCCCATTTCCTATTAGAAAGTCGTCTATATTCCGTGTGGCGTTCGAATGTACTAGAAGCTTCGTACCGCCGTCGCGGTATGCCCTTCATTCTCCCATATATTCTCTCATTTGTAAGGTTACACTTAGGGCACTGTGAAAAAGATATCGAAAGCGCCCTGTACGACTTCATAATGACAACAGCCCGTTTCTAATTTTCCCATACTGACGCTAAGCCGTGGCCAAACGCCGTCATGGCTAATGGCCAGATGGAAGAAAGTAAAAGAAAAAGATTGATTACTGTTGAAGATGCGAATCATGCGATAACAATTGCAACGAAAACAAAATATTAGCTGTAATTCATGACTGATTCGTCGTTTCAACGCGAAAAGTCATACATTCCGTCAAGATGTAAAGACACACACTGGAAAACACAAAAACGGGAATGATATGCGGATGCAGCACACAACATGCGCATGAAGAAGTCTATACATCACTTGATCCTAGACGACACAAGGTAAAACCACATCGAAGCCGAATGAGCAGCATGAACATCAAGTCAATGTCCTCATTTCGAAAATATGAGTAGCATACAGTTAGCGCCACTATGTTGGCGTCCCCCAAATCCTTGTACGGCAGCAACTCAGGTATTACATAGAGCAGGATAGTAGCAAGGAAAAGTACCAGGATACAGAATTAGCTGTGAGAGTGTGCCGGTGCAGATGAGGGGGAAGTCACAGCTCTCTGCTTCTCTTTCTCCATACAAATAGTCACCTAAGCGTGCATGCTACAGTATCTATGCCGATGGTCACATGTATATCGACCTCTGGGTCCAGTACACCTGTCCGCATTGCAACGGCGCATTTGGGAGCTGTAGGCTTTACGGCCACAGTCTCGACAGACAGTCGCATGAACCCCAGAGAAGACTTTCCATTCCTTTCCATTTATGTACTCGCAAAGCAGTGAAGCAGATTAAACTGACACTTGCAGGTCGGCAAATGCAGGATGTTTTTTTTTATCACGGATACCATCTTGGGCTTCATCAGACGTCGGGGACCAAAGAAGATTAGCTTCTAATCTGACAGCTATAGATGCTCTGAGGATGTGGCAGTATGGTTGAGTTTCGTGCCGTTGGCGGATAGGCATGGGTAAAAGGGTGGTTCATAACAACCCTTTATTGTTCGTTATCTTCGGGTATAACAATTTATTCTCTTGTTTAATTTTCTTAGCGTGCAGCAGAATTCATCAATAGATGGACCTCATGTGCGTAAGTAACCCTGTCCATAGACATAAAGAGCCAACGTTTTACATTATTGATCACAAACAGTAGTTGAAGGTTATTTCACAAATTACAAATGAGTTAAAATGATGTGAATACCATTTCCACGTTTTGCTGTCAGGGGGACAAGTGTACCAAAGCAGTTGTGACTTCACCGCCTCTCTTTCCCAGCAGGAGGAGGACGGCGAGGAGGACGGCGAGGAGGAGGCGCATTGCGGCGCGCTCGATTTAGAAAGGAACTACGCGGCCAATCGTCGCGAAACCTTGCAGGAATGTTTTATATTTTCCGCCCTTCAGTATTGAAGCAAAAAAATCTTCAATAGTCGTACCACGCGGCGGGAACAAGAGCATGTTTTCTTCTTTTACCTCCAAACCAAACCAAGGGCATGATAAAAAGAATTACAAAAATTATATTTTCCTCCTTTTACCTCCCAGTCTTTCCTCAAGTCCAGGCACTGTCGACCTCATCGTCGAGCAACATTCTTGACAGGAATCTGACCATTTCTCAAAGAAGGCACGTCTCCCATTGATACAATACAGTCGTGTGTTTTTCTGTGCTTGTCCCTTCCACGAACCGTGTGACGATGATCAATTTATTGCAGTGTCGTCACTGGGATTCTACATCTTCCCGACAATTGGTAGACGCAGTCATGGTAAAAATGTAAGCAGAAAACGTATGTGGTTGTGACTGGGATGTGTTGACTGGGATGTGGTTGGTTCGAATCCCAGCACCAGCTGTACTGTCTGGGGTTTTCCCTGGGTTTTTCTCAGACCTTTCAGACGCACGTGGGAACATTTTTTTTTTAAATCGGCACAGGACGCAAGTTAACTCCCTTCGCCTGTCCACCTCTCCTTTGTGCTACTTGGCTTGTTGCTAGTAAAAATTGAAATAAATAGAAATAAATTGATCGATTTCTCAAGGGAACTGGCCACTCCGGTGGTCCTGTGTGCCGTTCATCTCACACAAACCAGCGTGGAAAAACAATACCACGGACAGATGCTCTCAGGAGTTCCCCCTTAAAACCTAAGGTCCCCCATAATCCCCAACTATCGTTCAACGATCGTTGCCTACTACTCTAGTGCCACTAGCCCAGGAGTTCGTTACACACTAAATGGTTATCCGTCGGGTGTTGCCTGCTCGGACTGGAGACGTCGTCGATGCTCCACGTATCGACCGCACCAACGTAGAATGCGTTCAACGTCCTCCAGCGTCCTCCACAGACAGAGCAATACAGTGATATCGCTTTCCAAAGTTTACGGACATCCGCCATATCATGCCCCTTGAATTGGCCCACCCTGGCGTGTCGCCACCGAGGCGCTTCGATTATCTTTCTCTGCTGTGTCGTCTCATGGCCACAGTTGCCTTGCAGCGCTCTCACACACCTACACACGCACATAAGAAGAGACAAGACGTGCACAGCATAAACAAAAGCGGGAACCGAGTTTTCTCAAATGAACTTTGGTAAAGACAACTACGTCGATAACGCCTGCGCATGTGCGCCAGTCGCCAAGGCAAACGCCCACGCAAAACATTGATGGCAATCATTATAGGCGCAACACGAGTTACGAAACTTGCGCTATAAACTCCATCAAAAATTAGCCTTGGCTTAGATTTGAGCGAATGAAATAAAGAAGATAAGCCTGTGAAAAAAAAAAAAAAAGAAATAAATAGGAGCAGGGCAGGACCTTAATGCAATCTTGGGGAATTCTGCCACGAACAAGCCCAAATTCATTTACCTCGGTCGCTAAGCTTTTTGTGGAAGCAAGGTTGGGGGTACACGCACGTTCTTTCGCTTTCCGCACCTTTGTGGCAGGGTGCGCTGTCGCATGATAGTTAGTGCAGCCATTCTGCATAATGTACCCTGTAGTAATGGTAAATCGATGAGCGGAAGTGCTGAAACATCGTGAGGTTAAAAGAGGAAACGATTTAAAGAGGGATCAACAAGCAAATAACAACTCAAATATAAAAATTGTTCTCTATCGTTTCTTTTCGATTTTTGTTTGTGTTCACTTCGTTCCACGTTGGTGGTTTCCAAGTAAAAAACACTCGACAATGCCTCGACAGTAAAAGTGCTGGGAAAAAAAAAAGAAAAGAAATAAATAAAATAAAGACGCAAGGAGACAGTCACTGATGCGTCGCGGAACTTTCTGACTCTTAACTTCTTGAAAAGAAGAAGAAGCCCCGATTTATGGGTTCCAATGCTAAGCCTTTTGACCAATGCGGAACGGATTTAACCTAAAAGCGCATCGGACGACTGATATCCTTTTGAGGGAGGCAGAACAGCGATGCGAGGACTCTTACGCTAAAAATTGTCCCATTACCCACGGCGACGTTCCTATAAGCTCACCCCAATCACTCAGCGCGATCCTGCACAATGAGCGATACGAGCGATAAAACGCTTGTATTCAGTCCTGATAAAAACTTATAAATTATTATTTTCAATTTACTCATCATTTGGTAGCATCTATGCCTGTGAATTGAGTTAATTTAAACTCTTCTGAGCAGTGGTCAGAAAGGGCATACGAGTCAATTATACTTATATATTATTACATTATTATTATTATAGTACATATAAGAATTACCTTAAGAACTAGGGCCTCATTCCTTCAACATTACAGACCTGCATCGAAGAGTACTGACATTCTTCCTAAGACCTTCATTACGACCTTCCGATAGGCTCAAAATAACGAGGTAATGCTAACCATCCAATTAATAAAAATTATCAGTTGGACATTTTCTTCCTTTGTTTTTGCTTGCGTAGAAAATAATCCAGAAACGGTAATCCCTACGTAGTGGGACTGGCTATACTCCAGAGCTAGTAAGCAGTAGCTAATGTTCGAGCGTAATGAATCAATAATTAAATAACAATAATAATAAAGATAAGATGGAAATGTTTGGCACAGTTGGACTTAAATGTTACCAAAGCCCTTAGGCTGCTTTAAAAGGGAGCGGCTGTGAGATCAAGCTTTGTCTGGTTGTAACCATGGTTAGGTCCAATGAAACGCATGCAAACATCACCGCGCTGCATCATGAAGGGTCTACGTGCAAAGAGAAGGCTGGTGCTAACACTGCATTGAAGTCAGCCACTTATCGAATTACTACAGATTTTAAGAGAGAGTAAGTATTTAAGAGAGAGGTTTAATTCATACCAAGCAGACACCAGAGCCCCCAGAAAGGCCTCCAAGTGCAACCACTGCTTGACAAAGAGGATTCAGCTGAGCTTGTCTATTTATGGAAAGAGGTCGGCATCAATGCGTTCGCACGCAGAGGGCGAAGGACTCTGAAAGCTGGGTGAAAGCTGGACTGCCGTCGCAAACGACTGCAAAAAGTTCAGGCAAAGAACACCGACCGCGCACAATGCCCTGATTTAAAAAAATAAAAAAATCAGATCCTGCAGACAGAGCGAAAATGTAGAGGCTTTGTTCCGGTTCACAAACAAAGCACAATGGTTAAAAAAAAGTAAAAATTATCACAAAGCGTCATCGTAACTATACAAAAGAGGAAACATGACCACGGAAAGTCTGCGACCTGTTTTTGGTATGTAGTGGGCGAGTACCAAATGTATATGACATCAAAGGCCGCCGAAGGTAAATAATATCACAAAACCATTTATTGTAAAAGACAAGCTGACCAATCGTTCCAGCTTTCATCGGCCGAACGATGTTCTCATCATACGTTTCATTTGGTGGGGTGGAGGATGTTGCTCGACCGTATGCATGTCAATAGTCACGATCGATGCCAATCTTCAGAAGGCTTTTGACCGGGTGAGTAAGTGCTCGTACCCGGAGTCTTAATGCCGGAGTAAGGGACGAACTGGATTACCATTTGCTATGTCAGCCTCACTGAAACCCATGTGTTCGGTGTGACAGAAATGTCTTTTGTGGCTTCTTCCGTTTTCAGTGTACTTTAAATGTCTACGCCTGTTTACTATAGGCGGTAAATTTACTCGAGGACTTGTACGAGTGCGTTAAGTGCTAATATGCAAGCACATGCTGGCGATACTGCTCTTTTCCGCAGAACTCGGGAGCGAAATCCCACCCTTCGAGAAGCGCGGAAACCTCCAGAAGCTCCCCTCTGCTTTTTGTTTTTCTTTCACTACTGAATGCCCTTATGAGATACACAGTTGCAACGGTCGGCCTGCAACGTGATGACCTGACATTTGCCGCCACAATGCCCTGCACAACAATCGTGTTGCTTCACAACAGCTAACGACCTCCGCCACGATCCCTGCGGCATAGCCATTTGAATTACTGTAAATTGGAAGCACGGCCTGAAAACATACATTGTTGTTCTTTTCTTTTTCTCGAATCCCATATACCCCTATTCAGCGAGATTTATCGTTACAGCAATCAAGACTATGCATTTTGAGGAGTTAATTAGATTCAACGGTGATTAAAATAACCCGGGTACTAAGTCGGTGCTGGCAGGAATCGACGCTCTCTCTAACACGCGCTTTGAGGCAGACGCAGGTCAATAAAAAAGAAAAAGGCGGGTGAGGTGAGGCATAAGAGATCCCTGTATGGATGCATGTATATACGTGTACGTGTAAGCGATGTTGAATGAGTGTACCCAGCCCCTTACACGGATGGTGTGAACTGCGCTGCGCTGAATGCACGACGTTGTGTAGTGCGATGTTGGGTAGTCAGTTAGGGTGGGATTGAAGTCTGTCATCACAGATCCTTCTGGAGAACCTCATATGAAAACGCCTGAAACCTGGACTGACCTCGAAGCGAACTGTGCAGGTACACGCCTTTAATTGCACAGGAAGTATTACTAAATATCAAGAGGAACTTCCTAGAGCAGAGCCGGCGTAGGATTCAATTCACTATCTCACGCTGTCTCGTAAGTATTCGCGGTCTCCTTCTTTCTATTGTTCATACCAATGTTTAGGCAGAAAATATTCCGAAGCGGATGCAAACAACACGAGGCTTTGGTGGCGCCAAATATCTGAAGTTTCGTCTTATTCTTTGCGGAAAAAGGGTGTAATGGGTTCCCGGAAGCATAGAGACCGCTTAGCGCAGACACAGAAAAGGGAAATTATGCAAATGCAGCGCTCCAAAGACGGCCACAGCTGCACTTGTCGACGTTCCACACAAGCCCTGCTGGGGACGAAAGTGGTGCTCATTATGACGACACTGAGGTTCGGTATATACTATATATATATATTTATTTATTTATACCCACATCTTTGTTGCGCATCTCTTTGCGTTGTAGAGCAGCATGCCTGTGTCATTTAGTGAGAGCCAATGTCACATATAGGCTTATTTGCTCCTCTTACGGGGTACTCCGATCTGTCCTGAGGTCCACTTTCTCAATGTAGATGACATTAATACCGGTCTTATAGCCAACGATCACAAGAAGATCGGTACACGCAAAAAAAACAAAAAAAAAAAACAATTACTATACATTACAATTACATTTTCAACAAACAATTACATTTTCAGGGAGTGTGCGAGCAAACCTAATAGAAATCGTAAGTCGTCTTCTGGAACTAATGTCTCTTAACTTAAACAAAGCAGCAAAATTTCGGAGATCGTATTATTGGGATGCTTCTGCTTCCCCCGTTTGAGAGTAACAACGGAGGTTTAGTGGTGATGACGTCTATGGCTTTTACCGAGTCGAGGATGACTCGGGCCACCATCATTGGCGTGCGTGGCGCACAGGTTATAGCTAAAGGCCAGGAAGAGATGTGGTTGCCATCTATATGTTTACTCACTGAAGCTCCTTAACGACGAATATCGAAAACAGTGAATGGTAAACCTAAACCATGCCATCCATACCACTTTTTCTTCACATCACCACCAACGGCACCAGTGCGAGTGTCATCTGTCGATCGGTGCTCAACAATAGAGATCAATATCTCAGGACGTGCTTTTGCGAAGCGTTTGGAGGAAACGACATCTCGTTTTTTACTTGAATAATGTGGGTCATCGCCTCAGCTGCAGTTTTATTTCCAATTTCCTTACGGGTACGCACTGCTTAGCTTTGTGATTGAACACTGTGCACAAGTCCGAACGTGTTTTGTGCGGACACGCTGTCACTTTGCCCTTGCAGGATCTGTCAACCTCTTATACTTCGAGCTCCTATCTGCGTTCTCACGCCAAATCTAGACCGGATATCTCTCTTCCGCTTCCGTCACTTGGCGCCTATGCTTTCATGGAGGGGCTCGGGTTAAATTTTTTGCATCTGTAGTAATGGCATAGAAGTGACGATCAGAACATATGAACAGTTTCTTTCAGAAAAGCTTCAATTAAATACTTTTTAATAACGTTTAGCTAGCCTGTCGTCGAAAATATACACGCTGTGTTTTTCGAGACGTCTGCTGACCACATATATACATAAACAATGTGACGGACAGATGATTTGATATGATAATGTTATCGTAACTTCCGTTCTTTGATGTTTTCGTTGCCTTGAAAAAAATCTAAATATTGTCGGATGGTTTGAAGAGGGCCAGTTGTTGTAAGAAGATCCAAAAGAGGCAGAGAGCACCCGCGTGATCTAATATACGGCATCATTAGATCACCATCAGGTCAGGGTCCCAACACTGAAGCCAAGGAAAAGCTGGACGAGAGATTTTATTCATTCGCCTATGTAAGTCATGCCTTGTATATAGTTGGCATTCCATAAGCACATGCCGAGTGTAAGCTATAGGATACCAATTTGGTGCATATAATGCTGTTGAAGCGCCCTCGCTCATATTCGAAATTTGGTGTGAAAGCTGCAACGAGACGAAGTGTGTGGAACAGAGTAGGGAAAGACCGTGGCGCTCAATGAGGAAGAGTGAAAGAGAAACCAGGGTCAACAACAGCTATATTATGATCATGATGTGGGGGAACTTTCCCACGCTCTGTGTGGGATGCTACCCCATTGCTACTGGATGAGGTATGATGTGTACTGGATGTAAGTGTACTGGGGGTTGGAGATGGTGCAAGTGCCACAGAGACAGATCTTGTACTGTCTGCATTGTCCTACAAAATGTCAAAGAGGCCGGTGCAGCGCAGGAACCTGACAGTTGCCGGAACGGCCAACTTCCAGTTCTGACAGTTTTTATTTGACCTTCTCAGAACCACTGGCGTCAGGATTTTTTCTGCACTCGATAGATAGTTTCTTCTATCTCCTTTGGATATTGCTATTGAAACTACCCTCCGGAATATATGAACGTTTGCCGCGCTCTAGGCGAACAGCAACACTAAGGGGCGATAATGATTGTGATCATGCAGGAAGTTTCATCACTCCCGATGTTGTACTCGAGATGAATACATCTCTTAACTCTTTCGAAAAGCTGGACGCAGTAGAGGTCGCGCGTTCAATAGAACCTCAAGGGGTAGAGTTGATAGAGGACTGCACAATATATATACTTCAGCTAAGAACTAATCGCAGGCTGTAGAGGTTTAACGTACCTGCTTTTCCAGCGTGAAACGCGTCGTAGCGTTTGATCTTCTGCACAACTCCTGCGAGTCTATGCCTTGTCAAACGGGGATCGCTGTTGACTGCGTCAATCGCCTGCCGGAACACCATCTCCGATTCGCGGTCGTCGTCATCCAGAATAGCACCTGTAACGAACCCGTGGGCTTCATCAGTGAACACTGCGCTTTCCGTACAAAGGTACACGGTGGAGGGGAATACCCGACCTTTTCACCGCCTGTCATCTACAGTAATCAGAGCAATGTGGTATGAACGAGAAATTTGAACTACGACCGGGACACCAGCCGATGTACTTGCAAACTGACCCAAAATGGCGGCAGTGCTAATATATTTACGGCTCATATTGCTGAACTGGGCCCTGATGATTCCTATCTTTATGCCATAGCGCTACCAGGTCACTGGGATATAGTCAATATTTGACATGACGCCAAACTACAAGAGAACCCAATCCAGGATGGTCGTAAGTGAACGTAGCAGATGATGAGCATTCGATACACTGATTACATAAGTCTGTAATGCCCCGACGATATCACTACTGAGCCAGTGTGATGATTAGTACAGACTTCCTGTCGCCCTTTGGTGAACTGATTTGTGTCACAGATATCAAATCGCGAGCAGCAATTCCCAAGCGGCACAATGTCCTGAAAGTCGGGTGCAATAGAGGTGGTCGTCAGTTGTCTTATCTTTGTGTCGCTGTCTTTCTGACGTACCGCGAACTTCAAAAGTAACCTTGATCCATCCGTCCTCCCCTATTGCACCTGAGTTTCAGCACATTGTGCCGCTTGGGAATCGCTTCAATGTCAGCATCATAACAGCTCGCATTGGTAGGTCGGTATTTCGATCTGCCACAGCCCCATCACTATACTCGAAGGGCAGTCTAACGTGTAGATCGTGTCACCAAGTCAATGTTCGTGTCACATTGACTTGTGATTGAAAACTCAGGAAGATAACTGAGTGATATTGTAAACCTTTGTCAATACAGTGTGTTTCCTTTTACTACTGTGCCATTCCGGGGCAGCCAAATCTTCCTCTAGAATTTTTGTCTTACCCCTTTAATCTAGCATGGTATAATACGTTCACACGCAGAAGCTCCGCCTACCTATACAGGCTTCTAGCAGATCCCAAAACAAAAGAAGAAACTGAGGATGAGTTCGACATCATTCAGGCTGCTGCTTGAGACGTTACAACGGTGACCTCGTGAGATTGCATGTGACATACTTGACTCCGACGCTGTTTCAACTAATGTTGGACGAAATGCCAACACGTAAACATAGACCAGTAGCTTCCGTTTTTTATATCTTTTCTTCTTTTCGTTTGTTAGTACAAGTCGTGTATTTCCGAGTACTGAGGACAGAATAGCTTGCAGTTAATTTTCTTACTGTACCCAACTAGTACTACGCTACTATGCTATGCGCAACGTATTATGCTGATGAATTGGCATGTTCCGCCACTGAAGCGACACGCTGTCTCAGTGCACGAGGTTGAACGCAGGTGATGACGAGGAATGATGGCTGTATAAAAGGCCTTTACTATCAGAAAAGTCAGGAGCTAAGGTTATAAATTACTGTCTACCACCCTAAAAAAATAGTGGCTGCCGATGATCCAGCCAGCTGAACCTATAGAATATACCAAAGTTTACTATCATTAAGCCATCACTACCTCGTTTAATAATCCGATTATGGATACGTAAAACCGGTTACATGGCGATGTTTAAATGGTTCCTAAACAAGTTATTCCGCGTCTTGATATCTTGAATCTTTCCGCACGTATCCGACGAATCAGATTTGCCTGCTTCTCGCACGCAAAGTATCAGCATAAAAAAAGCAAGTAATTTTCAAGTGGCTCTTTCGAGGTGCGCAAGCCGTGCCAGCAACCTGTGCGTTTCGGCTATCATCACAGCGCATGGAGGCGGAGCGCACTTCGCAGACCTTCGTAGTTTATGTGAACAAACAACGCGGTACAATCTACACAACTGCATTCTTCCATAACTCAGTGGCTATGGTAAATGCACCATGCACATTCTGTGCAGACTGGAAGGAACTGGAAAGGAATGCCTAACGGAAACTAATGGACACAAGACGACTGTCTGGAGAGCTATTCTGTTCGTCTGTTTGCAGACTGCGTCAGAAGGTTTGCGACACAAAAGGCGCGTCTTTTCTATGCGGCCTTCTCTCTGTCATCGTCGTAAGGGAACCACTAGCTGAATTATTTATCTTTAGTGTAAAAGAGAAAGAGAGAGAGGAAAACGTAATGACAATCGTATTCTGCAATGTCTAGTACTGAATTGTTAAGCCGTGATGACCTTTCCAAGATATCAAAAAGCTTCTTTTCTCTCTCTCTCTCAGATAACGTCGTTTATGAATTTAATATTTTCGTTCCTCCTAAGAAAACGTCCGGGCTTCAAACAGGAAATGCAAGTCATCTACCGGGACAATGAAAGAGGATTGAAGTATCTCCTTCTAAGGTCCAAACCTTCGGATTACGCAATTCGGAAAATAAAAATAAGGTAAATCTCACGCAGAATGACGCCGTTGATCTTGATGATCTCGACCTTCTGCCATGGTGAAAGAACTGTATGGCGCAGAGACAGCGGCCTAGAGGCACACAATCGTGAACTCCCTCTTCCTGTCCTTTACGTCGACGTCACTTATTTTTGTCGTGTTAAACCTGAACCCCACTCGCCCACCCTAGCTTTAGCACTCCAGACTTCAGACGTTCGGTTGGCATAGACCGAGCTCCGACCACAAGGTCCCGGGCCAGACTTAGGTTAGAAACCGGAGATGTTAAGCGTGAGATGCGATCCGACATGTACCAAAGCACTCTAAGCAGAAAAGTGAAACCTGAATGTTTGTTGGGTACATTCTTTCATGAAAATTGAGCCTCGTATTCTATATCTATTTATTTATTTTTCTAGTGAGAGCACTTGTTTTAAGATTTCATAACTGGTTCTCGAAAAAAGCCATTCAGTGACGCGCATTACAAAATATGCGTGGAAACATGGAGTCGGTATACGTCCATATCAAATTCAGCAGATCGGGAACTCAGACACTGCGTCCTCGCAAGTGAAACTCTCGGCTTACAATACCCATTCAGAGCAAACCCCAAGCGCTTAATAATGCAATAGCTGAAATACAGACGAGGCGGAACAGTTGGTGGCGCTATACGATGCACTATAAGAAGACCTCGTTTAAAACCCATGGTTCTGCCACAGCTTTCCTTCTTTAGAACAGTCTTGCCGCATAATTACTTCTGTACTGTTGGATTTACTGTAATTGCCGTCTAATATTCTAATAGCATGCAGACGTATAATTTTCACGTTCCAATGTCCTACAGAAGACAGTTTTCGCAGGGAGTAGCTCGCGCCCCGCGTTTTACTCTTGTCTGATTCTTGTTGGATGTAGCCCTTACGTTGCCCAATGAACTGTCGCTTGAAGACAGACATCTCGCCTTTACTGCATTTGAAGTAGCCAGCTCCAATGGTAGGGGCTCACGGTTTCGTTGTACCGCTCTATTTCAAGCAAACGAGACAAACAAAGCCCCCGCCATTGCTGGTAACGGGCCATTACATCCAACGAGCCATTACATCCAACGTGCTGCTACATCCATCGATGGATGTAATGGCACGGCTTGGATGTAACGGCGCGTTGGATGTAACAGCACGCTGGATGTAACAGCACGCTGGATGTAACAGCACGCTGGATGTAACGGCACGCTGGATGTAACGGCGCGAAGGATGTACTGACGTGTCGAAGGGTGATCGGGATGGGCCGCGGAAAACGTGGTCCCGGAAAATATGGTACCA
>JARGYV010080281.1:0-12332 GCA_029532675.1 Ornithodoros moubata | reverse complement strand
TGCATCCTAAATACAATATGAGAGGACACAGAAGTGCAATTGACTCTACATGATTTTATTAAGTGTTTGCCATAAAGTGAATTTATTCCACATGTCAGATTAGTCCATACTAAACAATTGCTCCAGGTTGCATGATGGCATATAAATGTTTACAACAATTTGAGGACAAAAAGGACATAATGACAGGCAAAAATATCACTGCAGTGATCGATGCATCTTTGGCTGACTTGGCGATGGGACGAAATTAGAGTTGTGATGTCAGCTGCTGCTTTGCTGTTCAGCAAGAAACTTTCTGATCTCTTGAAGTAATTCACGCTTTATGCTATCTGGCACTGTAGCTAGGGGTAGGAGAAAATAAAAAAGTAAACATTTGGCATGCACAAATCTGAACACACAGGAATAAATGTGCTAATCTTTGTGGGGTATTATGTGCTTCCAGAAGAAGCTGTTTGGTTTTTAGGGGTTAGATACCATTTTGGATACCTTTTAAAACAACATAAATGAGAGGGTGCTGGATCACTTGTATCTATTTATGGTTTAATTGAGAGTTCCACCTTGTCATAGCTGAAGCATGCATGTTCTAGGTCCATTTAACATAAAAAGGTGATTTTTGCATATTCCATGAATTCCATCCTCACAACGAGTTATTGGTTTTTATGAAAAAGCAAGTAAAACAACAAAATTCACTTTCTGTTGTAACAAAAGCCTGAGCTAAGAACACACACTAGACAGTCTGCAAACCCAGCAATTTTAGTTCTCTTGTGCTCAAAATAGGTAACACCCCACTGAAAGCTTTGCTGGCAGTAAACATTAAGGTGTTTTATAGCAGGGCTTATGTTCTAAAGTATAGTTGTTTAAAGGTATTTCTGCAAATTTAGGGAGAAAAGAACAAGTTCACAGAAAGAAAAAAGAAACAAAAAAGGAAAACAAAATTACCTCTTGCTTTCGGAGTGATTTCCGCAATCAAATCATCAACTGTGACGTTTTCTACGCCTTTCTCCTTGATAACTTCTGCAAATGAAACTGCTTTTAGTATAAACGCAACATTTACCAATCTCATGCGCGTACCTTTGCAATAAACTCTTAATTGATCTTTCCATCCGCATTCAATAAGTCTGGTTCGCAGAAGTTCTTTCAGCCTGAAATAAAGGGACGTCAAATTTTCAGGCGCGTATACGGGGGCGCGCGTGGTGTAAACGTTACCGGTCCCTTTCGCCACTCTCAAGTAGCTTCTGATTTACTGCAGACTTCATTTGCTGCTCTCTCTGCTTTCGTTCCTGTGGACTTCAACATTGAAGCATTTTGTTATTGTTCGTCGTGACGAACTGCGGGAGACAGACAGTAAGCACAAGACTTACTCGCTCATTTATATACCAACAATTTACAGCTATAAGCCAACGGCAGTCTTTATGAACTGGTTAATCGGTTAATCATTCACACACGATACCTCTATGGATACTGCTTTGCAATTGTAGCACGTATCACCACCAACGCTGTATCCTAGGGTATAAAGCCAATAAAGCCACTAAAATGCCGCAGTTGGCTCGCACCGCCAGCCGTCAGCTTTCGTGGCTTTCCTTAACTGCAGTTTTCTGAAAACTTCTTTCTTTTTCCTTTATGAAGGTGAAGATGAAAATTGTATACCTGTGCCTTTTTATCCTACATTTTACATAATTGCATATGTACAGCACCTGCTGTATTTAGTCCTTTATCACCAATACGTGGCGCTTGATTTCATGTCTACGCCCGTAGCCCCGTACAACCTGTCGGGCTAGAGCCATCGTCGTCGCATCAGTTCCGTTACGTGTTTCAGTTATATTTTGTTCCCGAAGGAAGAAGGTTGTACTTACTACGTAAACCGCATTGAAGGTTTACCATGCTGAAGTTTATCGTGAGTGGCCTTGTGTCTGCTCATATCACACTGTTCCGGTTTGTAAGTGGTTGATAGCCGTGATGAACGCTAAACAATGAACGTAATGAAGCACACGAACTGAATACTTTAAAAGGTGTAATATTTCGTGGTCTTATATCATGACAGTTTGTGGGTCGTTAATGCTTTTATTGTAAATTTAATGTTGGCAACTCTCTTTAGTTGAGCTCGATCGATTGTAATTGAGTGTTGACCTTGTGATAGCTATGAATTTTTCTTCATGTTTGTAAGCACTTGTATGGTCATCAGCATGTAAATGCAGGGTGTTGTTAGGTATCGTGACGACAAGCAAAAAGTAAGATGCTATACTTCCACCCGCAGGCCTAAACAACACTACTGATATCGAATGTGTTTTTATTTATTTATTTATTTTCATATTCTGCTCCGGCAGCACAGTAGCATCCTACACAATGCAAATCTCATGTGACAGAAAGTAGTCAGAAATCTGTGCAAAGCAGAAGAGATCACTTCCGGCTGTGCTGCATGTGGGCTTTTCTTAGGTTTTCTCCCTTATGCTAAAAGGCGCACGCTGGTGTCAATCCTTCAGAGGTCTGCCCAGGATGCAATTTCCTTCGCCGAGCAACATGTTTCCGCATGGGCAGCAGTCCCCTCCGAATCTTAATGAACCACCACCAGCAGATGCCGTGCATTATCATCAGATATATCGTCTACAAAAAAAGAAAAATATCGAAGCACGCAAATTGACCTGACGTTGTGCAACAAAACTATGCATGTGTCACGTCCGTGGGCACCTTAAAATGAGAAGTTAATGGAATTGTTAGCTCTGAGTTCTTCAAAGCAATACTGTCTCTTTTTTTCAGTAGTGGCAGACTTATTGTCAGTAGCATATTTGGAGACCAATCAAATTCAACAGCAATAGAAACAAACAAACTAACAAAGCATCAATCTGACATGACAGGTGTGTTAAGTATGAACCTAACCTAACGAAATATCAGCCACCTCTGGCAGTGTACGTGGACTCTCTCCTGGTTCGGTGGAATGAATCCAGTCTGTGCTAACCAGACCTCAATTAACCTCTGGCATGCTGGTTGCAACACTTGATGTGGGCTCTCTCCTTGTCAGGTTGAACATGATAGCTTTGCACTTGTGCTCCCAGTTCACAAGGATTTGATTTGTCACATTGAGAACACCAGTGCAGTGAGAAAAAAAAAAATAAAGTAAAAAAAAAAAACTGGCATTAATACTGTTTTTCTCAATATTCAAGATTTTAAGCATTAACTCTCTCTTTCTTTTACAGATTTTATCCCTTTATATTTCAGACATGTAGAATAAAGCAGTACTGCTCATATTATGAAACATCGTCTCATTCATTACAAACATTTAGTATATGTAATGTACACAGAAAAGCCATCCCGATGTGATGTAATGGTTGGCATTCCTGACTGGAAATTAGTGGGGTCCTGACTCAAGTCTCAGTGCTTGCACGAAGTGACATTTTTGTGAACTTGCTGCATAAATTCTTGGGTTTTTGGAAGGTGTTTGCTACCATCACATCTGTCTGTTGGATTTATTAATACATAGTAGTGGCTCTCACTAAGCACTCCCATGCAGTCACTCGTAAAGATGTTCTGTCAGATATTTTCTTGTAATTTTTGTAATCTTTGGTTCCTTGAAGCACAGGCTGTCATCATTGCTTGCTTTTAAAGCACAGCAGTCACAATGCTAAACAGCAGCTGTAGTTTTGCGTGATTGTTCTTCTCCCAACTTCAGTTCATGGTTTATATTATGAAATGCAGGTTGCATTTGGAGCTGGTGTATATGCTGGATTATATATCAGCCAAAACTACCAGGTTTGTATCTGCTTTTTGTGTACATTTCAAACAGTGCAACTGGTCGTATCAAGTTAATTTATAACTGCTGTTTAAAATTAAACGAAAGTAGCCTTGCACAAAACACCGTGCAAGCCCAGCTATTGTCTTTTCTTCCCTCAGATGCAGTTAACTGTTCAGAAGGCTCCTTATGGCCATGTTTCTTGGGCTGAAATGCTGATACGGTGTGCATGTCTGGCCATTTTTTAAAAATCTGACACTTCCCAAAGCTTCCTCTCTGCATTTTGGAGATATTTGTGTGACACATGAAACATTTAAGGCAAGATACATGAATACTTCAGCAGAAGTATGACATACCTTCTTGCCAGGTGGTATAACGTCTGCCTTGCCCTGAATTAATGCCTTGTTGCATCCATTTTGCATACTAGTCACTGAGCACAAAGTGATTATTTTCATATTTGTCTATGGGGAAATGTTAGGTGTGTATAATATTATGGTTTGTGAAGCTTGTTTCTGATTATTCTTCCAGGTTCCAAAAGTGGATGAGCCCCAGGAGTTGTGGCGGAAAATAAAAGAACTTACAGAGCCTTATCGCAAGCCCCCTGGAAGTTGAATCAATTTCATACATGCAGTTGCTCTGTGGTATTGTTCAGAAACATTGTGTAGGTATTTTAGCCATGTGCAGGGATGGTTCAGTGTTTTCCTTCTTCCTCTTTTTCCAACGTGTACAGTAAGATGTCATGGCCAACCATTAATTGAAACTATTCATGAGATTTTATTTGAATAAATATATTCCTTTTGAGATCAAGCAGTATACCAGTGCTTTTATGCGGAGTCAACAAACTTTCGCATGATCACGGAATTGTTCTTGTGTAAGCCGTCATATTTCTGCGTGCAACAAGTGCTCTGGAAAGATGAGTACAGTGTGATGAGGTCAGTACAAAAGAAAGTGTCGAGAGTTGAATACGTTTCCTTACGCCAGCTGCTTTACTTATCTGTGCCTACGGTCAAGAGGGACTGTGTGTTAGATGTTTTTCAATTAGTAATGCAGGGAAGAATGAAAACCACGTGAAAAATGTTCCAGAGGAATATATTCCATAGGAATATACATGTGCCATACACTTTCGAATTTTGTTTAAAAAAAAAAATAAAATACTGCAAATTAACTAGGAAATTCCAGAGCTTGATAAATAAACAACTACCACATTTCAAAGTTGGCAAAATACTTTGTGAGAAACAGCATTACTTTCAGCATGTAGGTTACTAAGTAGAATTCCTTCACACATTGTGTGTGATATTTTGTATACTTTTTGTATATTCAAAAGCTGATATTATTGTCCATTAATGTTTGAGTCGTGAACATGTGCAACCAAGGCTAATTTTTTCCGGTCTAATCTTCATACACTCCAGTCAAGAATTTTGGAGGAGTAAAAGCCGTGTAGCAATTGCTCGAGACCTGTAGGTGAGTGTAACGTGAGAGAAGGTGTAGGTGAGTGTAGGTGTGAGATGTGTAGGTGTGTGTAAATATTGTACTTATACTGCATCTGCAACCAATTACCAAAGGAGTTGGAAACATATATGTTTTATCGAGAAAGTAAACAAGTCACACTGAGAACTATATTTCTGGCCAGTATAAATGTCTTAAATGTAATCGGGGCTGTTCACACAGTAATGTTTAAAGAATTTGTCTGTGCATTCAGATTGTTTACATTTCGTTATTGATGCTACTTTTCATCGAGCTTTATTTTTTGCTTATTACTTTACTGCAGATTTTTTTCACAGAGCTAGACAAGCGATTTTTGCATACTAGAAACCAGTGATGCTGATTTTCTACTCGCAGTTTAGGTGATAACAGGTACTAAACCTACTTCCATGTACGTATACCTCTAGTAACAGCTTTCAGCACAGCAAAACATGCTTTGTGGGGTATGGGATGGTGGTATTTGAATTGTCCATGGAGGGGAGAAACAAATTTATTTGCTCATGCACAGTTTAAGGACTTTTCATTTTAAATTTGAATACATTGGTCTCTGCTAATATGTGTGGGCAAAAGCCAAGGCAATGATTCAGCATTTGGCCTGTTTGCTGAGGGATGGGATGGGACAGTCTGCGACAGACAGGTTTTACTTGCCACGTGTGTAATGTATACAACTACACTATCTCAATGAAGTTCAGTCGTGAAGTATACTATGCCGAATTCCCACCTCGTGCTTGATACATATTTGATGTTTCAGTAACTGTTCTCCTCAAAAAATGCTATGGCCATCAGGCCAAATTGGAGAAAAAGAAAAAAAAAAGATTTTTACGTATACCGTGCTAATTTTTGCACGAAGAAGTATTGTGACACTGCATTTTCCTTCTCTGTATCTTATTAAGTAATGGTAGCAATATTATAGCATCACCAATGGCTGCAAGAGGAGTTGGAGGCACCTAGATGACCTTTTAATCTTTATATTTTTACTTTCTTTTTTTACCGCAACTTATGCTGAGAGTACTACTGATCCAAAAAGCATTGCTGTATTTGGAGTACTTCAGTTATTTTATTAGCAGTAAATACAAGTAACAAAAAGTTGTTCATATCACACACTCTGTTATCACTGCACCACTTAGTGCTACTTGAAGAAGTGCTACACACAGCAGATCTAGTAAAAATGCATGTGCAGTCTGTGTTTGCACTTAAAAAAAAAAAAGTAGTGGGCAGGGTTACACGAATAGGGGCACAAAAGATTAACATTTTCAAACACAGATGTTGCTGCCACATCCTTCAAGTTTGTTTCTTGGCACTTACTCAAGAACGAGCTCTGAAACACACTGTACAAATAATGTATGCAAATCACTCTCCCAAATGAAGTGTAAACTTAGTTGCCATAGTAGTGGCTATCATAATAACTACATGCATCAATATGTGCAAATCAGTCAGCTGCTGCTTCACATAGCTGTTGTCATTTTTTGCCTAAGACTGCCATACACACCATGTGTGTATAATTCTATTACATTACTAGCAGTCCTCTTGTACATCATGGAAACCACTGCTATAGCTCAACAGCAAACTTTTAAATAGAGTGAGGGAAAAGAAAAGGTTTTTTCCTACTTTGTGTTGGAATAAGTACTTTCAGTGCCAACTCACCGGCTTATAAACTATAATTTGAATTCCTTATGCAACCATGTTCCCCAGAGTTAATGCAAAAGGCTGCTAATCTAAGTTATAAAGCTTCCAACCAGATGCTTCTTGCTTTAACTTGTGTTGCACCAGATTCTTGAATTTCTCTTCGTAGTTGTTCCCCAAAGGTTTTTCGGGTACTGGTAGCATCGCTGCACTAATTATGTACTGTCATAAGAAATGTCATTTGCGCAGAACAGTAACCTAAGCGGACTAGAACATGTATACCACTTAATTTACATCATGCTATTGAACATTAAAAGCTCTGGAAAGGAATATCTCAAAGGAGTGGGTGCCTTAGGTATTTAATTAGAGATGGTCATAACTTAAGACATCAAAGAGAGCTGTCCCCTGCTCCTAAATTTGAAGCACCTGTACTGAAGTAAGCTACCAGTCCCTGATTGTTTGTAGTAAGAGAAAGAAAAAGCATTTCAATTTCCATCCAACTTAAAATATTTTAAAATCTGCTGGATAAACCAAAGTGTAACTTGGAGATGCCATTCTACACTGAGAAGTACACAAGAGAGCTATTTTGTGAGAGCCCTGGAACCTAAATTATACGTGTAGTCAGTCCTGGCTGTATTTTGCTACCGTTCTATGTGCTCGTCCCTCACTGGTTCCAAGACATTCTGCCTCACTGACATTTGTGATTGAAGAGCACGGTGGAATTTAAGCACCACCATCAAGACTTTCTTGGCTTTCAAGCACCAAGATTTTCTTATGCTTTTGCTGCAGTCATTGCTAGATTATGACACCGTATAAACCTTGAAGTACTTAGTACAGCCTTTGCTATGATCTTGGCATGCAAAACTTCCTTAATGAAAAACAATGTACCTGAGTATTTCATCTTTGTTTGCTCAGTGATATTTTTGCTATAAATCTAGTGCACATGGAGACTCATGTTTAACTACAAACTTAGTGGATTTTGTAACCTAAATGTACAAGGTAAATACAAATGAGACCTGTAAGTCACTACTAGACTAAGATAGACAATGCAGTGTGGTTTACAGCATGTTGGTTATCTGGAAGCCTAGGCACACCATAAAAAATGAACTGTTCATGTCCATATGTTCTTTTGCATCTCAAACATCATACCGATTACAAACAGTACAGCTAGGAAGAAAGAAAGTAGCAGGAGCAAAAGTAGAAGCAAAACACTTCAGATTGGGAGGAGCCAATATTTCACAGAGACCGTCGCATAGAGGTTGAGGCAGACGAGCGGAATCTGTGACCATCCTTTTTTGCTTCAATAGAGATTACAATGAAACCATGAAACGCATAGTATGGACATTGGAGTCTATATTCACAGTGCATCTACACAAAGCAGGCATATTGAACAGCCTTTTGTACTGATGTCATCACTTGTATCAGCATGAGACTGCCCAAGCTCCGATGCAAAGCAGCCAAAAAGTTGCGATTAGAATATGCTACAGGACGCTTGACAATCGTGAGACGACCAGTCACTAGAGAGGTGGCAATTTTGTGCGCCTTCGTACGTGCTAACTCATTACTAATTACTTCAAAGGGAGCTAGTGCTTGATGTGTATCTGCACTTTGTTCTTGCACAACTTTTGACGTCCTCCCACCCAACAGTCATGCAGCAGAACCACTGTTGGATGACATGAAGCACTTGGACCTTCTTCAAGTCTAACAACTACATGACTCCTGAGGCTCTTCTTGTTGTGTGACCTTAAACGAGTCCTTCGCTAACCCGTCAAGGTCCTTGACCCGACAAGAAAGCACCAGCTGACGTGCAATATCTGTGAACATTTCTTCAATCCCCTGGCCAGTCTTGCATGACGTACGATAAACGCCACTGATGAGGTTGTGACACTGCTCACAGAAAACATCTATGTCCGCATCTGTTACGTACACCTGGGTTAAGAAATAAGCAAAGAAGAGCATGAGGAGCTGCTCACACTTAAAATTTTTAACTTCTCAATAGTGACAGGGGTTGTACAAGCTCTGGCTATTTCATTACTTATCATGCAAAGGAAACCTGGACAGGAAATACAAGCACGTCATATCCTCTGGTGACTCCTCCAATAATCATGGCTGAGCAAAAAATTATGAGGGACCTATACTTGTATTTGATGCATACAGTTCAATGCCAACACATACAGCATACCAGCAATGAAGTCTCTACTTGAACTGCACAATGATATACGAGAAAATTCTGTATCCTTCAGAAAGGGTTAGAAGCAAGATTGCTGCCACCACCAGCGAGTGTGCCACTCAATGTATTCCCATATTGATGGGAATGCATGGAGTGGAGGAAGGTCAGGACATCACCGAGATATGCAACTACAAACCCCTGGAACTCGAGAAACACGTGTAAAGGTGACATGATTGAACAGCTCCTTCGCCCATAATGTCTGACAATCACTTTTGCATACGTACGTAATTCTGCATGTATGTGCAAGAGATTATCAATAAAGCGAATAGAATTTTGCTACTAGTCTACCTTTTGCAACAACATTTTGCTCATAAAGGTACTCCACTCCTGAATATATTAGGTGGTGGGCTGGTTTTATAACAGCAGGATGTGCAAAATGGATTCAAAACAGCATGTTTCCATTGTTCCCCTTCTTTTTGTTACATCAGCTAAATGCACGTTATCTGTAAAAAAAAAGAAAAAAAAGGCTGACCTAGATTTTAACCCTCTTTTATGTAAAGAAGAATGATGACATAGCAAACCTGGTTGATAAGGTCAATCTTGTTTCCACATAGGAATATCTTAGCGTTTTCAGCGTAGCTAACTATATCCAGCAAATGCTGGGAGAGAATGTTGAAGGAGTCTGGGTTGTCAAAGCTGAAAACAAGGATGGCTGCCTCAGCAAACTTGTAGTAGCTGGACGTGATGGAGGCCACACGCTCCATGCCTCCAGTATCCCATAGCTGGAGCTGGACACACAGAACAAAGATATTTTAACTCCACAACTCGCGTACGCAATTATTGGAACTTACTTTTAAGTCCCTCCCAGCTACCTTGTAGATCTTCTCAAAATGGTCTAAACCAAGGGTTGAACTTCTGTCAGTGCTCGTCACAAAGACATTTGTAGCAAACCTCCGAAACAAAGAACTTTTTCCTACTCCGTACTCGCCACAGAGAATCACTTTCTGCTCGGGGAGCTTGGTGGAAGCCATGATCTACCGTTTTCCTGTAATGGAAAAAAGTTAGTTCCTCTTCAACCTACGGGTAAGGAAGGAGGATTGTTTCCAACGAATTTCACTGCGCCGCCTCCACTTTTAAAACAGCATAACGGTTCTCACGCGCCAGTGGCACAACATTCAACCCGTGCAATTGTATTCCGTGCGGTAGCTGAAAATAATAATTACTACTGGTTTTACGTCGCGATACAGCTACGATCATGAGTGACAATGGTCAGTCTCCTGGCACGGCTGCAGTGAAAATTAATCGACGAGGCATACCCATCTGTGATTCTTCCCCAGAAAATGCTGTACAGTAGTCCTTACACGGAACTGATATTTATTCACTACCATCGATTGTACGGTTGATGTCCTGAATTTCATCAAGCAATCATTGCACGCACTCCGAGAGTAATACGGGAAAACACCCAATTCATATCGCAAGCGGTCGACAACGCAAGACTAAAACAACGGCTTGCATTGGCCAACACGCAGCCAGTGCAGCCTTGTCTTGAGAATGTAGCCAAGTCTAGCAAGACATCAAGTGAGCGGGAGAACGGATCTCACCCCCAGGCGCCGCTCGGATATTTTCATCGCATCCAGAAACGCGCATCTGAGACTTATACCATGATGCATTTCACAGCTTAACATACAACCAGGCCAGTTTTTTCGCCACAGTGTTCGACAGCGTGACGCTGGTAGATCCTGGATTCTTCCGCTTTGTTTAATGTTGTAAAACGTGTGAATCATGGGACTCGCGATACAAAGTACAAGTGCCTTTGGTTGGGCTTCTGAAATTCGCTTAAATGGTCATGTCGCGGTGTTGCATTTCGCGACGCGCAAATTGTCGGCGACATTGTAATATAGACCAAGGGAGCGTATGTCCATACTGAGCGCTTCGAGCTCTAGCGGGGGCGGCCGATTCTAATCTGACCCACGAACTCAATTAGTTGCCTAGGTTCTCGAGATCGCCTGCCGTTGCGCTCGAGATGCCCGAACTTTTCCGGTCGCCGTCATGTCTGTTGGGCAAACAAACTTCATCTAGAAGCTGCTCTCGCTCGCCCTCCCCCACATGCACACTTTTAAACATAAGTGGCGGCGGCACACTCCTCCATCGCGGCAGCCACAGGGGAGCCCACAGGGGGGCTTAAATGAACTTGTATGTAACTGCCAGCACCCAAAAACGAGCTATTAAACACTATGAATGTAAATATAATAATAAGCTCTGTGGACGATGCACAGGTAAAGAACTCTTCATATTGTAACATCTCTTGTGTCGATTCAACTTTTGAGTCCTTTGAGAAAACTTCTCTATCCTTCACTTTCCGTGCATCACTTGTCACCTTGAAAGACAGACGGCTGTAGCTAGTCTGCGTATGTCGTACTCTTCGGTATTTAAAAGCAAAAATCAATGGCATCTATCTAAAGTATGACTGCAACGAGTCTAGAACACAGAACGAAATCTTAAGTAGTCCATTTTAGAATAGAATAGAAATAGAATTTGAATATTGAAATAGCTGAAAGAGCTGGAATAGAAATTAAGTAGTCTTCTGCAGTATTAAAGTCCGTTCTGGCCCGCTTAATATGAGAATTGGCTCCATAACGATTTTGTTTACAACAAAATCCCACGATGCAAGCGCAGTCCGCCGCCATTTTCCCCGTCACATGACCCGTACGTATGCGATGACGTGAGACGGTGTTTAGCATGTCTCTTTGCTGTGAAGCGTGCATTTCTTCCCTCTCTCTTTTTTTTTTCATTTTATTATTATAATTTTTTTAATAACCTGTCATTCTTGCCTCGGCTAAAGCACATATCACTCATGCTGACTTTTGCAGGCCCAGAGAAGATGCCACAATATTTGGTCTAATTTCATTTGCTGAGTTGTGGAACCTTGCCTACGCAGACTGCTGACATCTGTTCTCCTGCGTACGTGAGCAACACCCCCATCCCTCCCCCTAGCTCCCCCCGAAAAAGCCCTTATAAAAAAGCCCAACTTATTGCGTGTAGTCAAAGAAAACATTACCGTGGCCAGCTCTGCAGGCGTGCACTTGCAGCAATGTCGCACCTAATTTAGTGATCTGACATATGTACACAATGGTTGGCTGGAGCACTCCAGAAATTGGGAAGACTACGTAAAGAACACATTTCGCACTGGAAACATCCAGTGGTTAGATTTAAAAGCTTTGTCGCTGTTAACTGATAATTCACTTTTAATTTTATTTTTCAGTACTTATCCTGTCTACTGTAGACTGGCATTACCGATGCAGAAAACTCAGCCACTGTATGACGAAAGTAATAAAT
>JARGYV010080230.1:0-13719 GCA_029532675.1 Ornithodoros moubata | reverse complement strand
GTACCATTGGCCAGCAAGGAATAGAAAACAGAAGAAGGGCATGCTCTACAACGTGGGAATTCTCTATAAAAAGAAATGACATATGTTTATATGCAGGGCGGTTTTTTCCTTTTCTTTTTTTTTTTTTTTCCGCGTAAGAGATTAAAAAAATCTATGAGAGCCCCAGACATATCGTTTGGGCGTCTAACATAAGTGGCCTGGCGGACATCTTTTCTAGCCGACCGCATCAGTGTTCGATGACTAATGAACTAACTTACGATAATTAACTCTTTAGTTAACGAGTTTTAGGAGAAACTGAGAGAGCAGAATTGAAGACCGTCGAAGTCGAAAGATATTCTGACTGCCAACTATGTCGAAACGTTTCTGCGCTTCACAATATGAACAGTTTCTGTTTGCTATGCAAATCAGCCGCAACCGAATCTCAGCGCTAAATTTGCGCAAGAAGGGATGTTCCCATTATCGGATTTCAGTTAGTTAGTCGTCGAACACTGAAGCGATCGGCTAGGAAAGATGTCTGCCAGGCCAGTTATGTCAGCGTTGGTTATGTCAAACGCCCAAACGGCATATCTGGGGCTCTCAGATATGTTCCTTTTCTCTCTTTTTAACCTGTGGTGCCAAAAAAATGACACCTTGTATATATTGTTAGAATGTCAAGGAATGACCTTTTAATCAACTTGTCCGAAAAGAATGGCTTCACCACGAGCTAGTCACATGCGCGGGAGACGGATGCTAAAATATCGTTGATGAAGATGGTTCTCTCCCACAGAATATACACGCACTAAACTTGGCAGGAAGGCCACCTGATCAACAACAACCATCACAACAGCAGCAAACCACCGCAGCAAACCTGCCCGATGCTTTCCTGTCCTTGTTAAATTGTCACGCTAATCGACTGAGTCCTTGAAAACATAGTTTTTGTATTTTTATGTTAACTATTCAAACTATCAAATTAGAACAGAATCACGCAGATTTAAAAATACATAATCATGATGATACCAAGCCTAGCATCAGTCTTTCCATCGAAATTGACATCACTTTTTTGGTGATCGCCGCCGCCGGAGAAATTCTTCCGCGCTGTACGGCGTGCACGTTTATGTTTTGAAGCCGAAAGGCCCTTTTTTGTACAGAGATGTCTGGACGTGACGGTAGGGTAAGCACGAGATATTAGTACATCTTAAAATTTAAAGAGAGCATTATTGCCTACAGGTGGAAAGAAGAAGCCTCTTAAAGCTGCAAAAAAGGATAAAAGGGAAATGGATGAGGTAAAGTTATTGTTGCTGCCTTAATTGGGATTTTTTTTTATATATTTGTCTCACTGCAGCTTAGATGTATCATTCAATGTTTTACATTACTCTACTAGAGTGACATGGAGTACAAGCAAAGGCAAAAAGATGAGCAGAAGGCTATGAAAGAAGCAGCGGCCAAGGCCGCTGGAAAGGGACCACTTGGTAAGCTCTTAACATTTAATAGGAGTTAATAATAAGAGTCAACATTGTACAAAACTGGTTCATGCTATGCATGAGACTGAGCTATGATGTAGCTAACGGGCTCTGAATAGTGTTTTTGGATCTACACGTATGACACGTGCATGAGATACATGGATCTCGTTGTTTAACCCCAGAATGCACTGTTTTAGTCTTTGGGCTGAGTGTCCTTTTCTTCTTGCGTATTATCCTATACGGCAGTCGCAAAATCATACCATGATGGTGCCCTGCGTATACTGCTTCGCAGCACAGGCATAATAGTGCAAGATGACTGTATTTATATGGCTTTCATTCTTTCAGTAACTCCCCTGTAGGTCCCCCGGTCGGGTTTGCTCATTGTTTTGCTGAGGGGATGTGTCACAATATCGCAGAGATAGGCAGTTAATGTCCTTCACGTCATCGCTGAGTCTCTCTTCTAAGCCTTCTCCCCTCACCCAGACAAGCAGAACTTCGAGTCTCGTGCCACCTTTTGTTCAAATACTTTGCAAACCTTCAGAATCGGCAATCACCAATAAGCGGTGTACAGAGTACACGCTATGTCATATTCTCACACCATGAGATTCACAATTTTTGTGTAGATCATTTTGTTTCCTCTTTCTTCCAGTTGGTGGTGGCATTAAAAAGTCTGGGAAGAAGTGAACTGCCACATCAGCTGGAATGTTGCTATGAACATCGAGCGTTGTAAATAAATTACTGGGGTATGGATTCCCCTACCATTTTTAAATCCTTAAAACTTGCGTCAGAGGTTGCCCCAGCTCGTTACAAGCTTGAGGGTTGGTGCTAACATCAACAAAGTAGATCCGATAGAAGTCAGCCCCACAGGAACAGGCATCCTTGCTTGCAATGCTTCCTTACAGACAATGCTTATAGCTAAACAATTTCCCCAGAAATATGTAATAGTTAGTGGCTCTATGTCTCTGTACTGACTAACACTAACGTGGATTAATCTTGTCCACCTGATCAGAAATGTGTACATGTAATGTTTTGCACAGCAGTGTAGCTTTTGACAAGCAATAATGCATGCCGGTCATTTAATATTTCGTCATATACCCCAATTCTGCAGCAACTTGGATTCTGCATATCAGTTTCATACAGAAAACATCTGAAAACAATACACTGAATCATATTTGAGTGCATATCTTAAGTCTTTGCATAAAGCTTCCAGCATCTTTTGGCACATATTTAACTATGCTGCACTGAATATTCCGAAGAGGGCCACACACGTGAACCAAAAATTCGCACTCGAGAACATTCTGTTCTCAGTGTTGGCACTGCAAAGCAACTGTGGCCACGAGCACCGTACTGACATGGACAGTGGTTAGTTTGCATCTTGAGCCAACTTCATGGGGAACTGTGCTAACATACGTCTGGAAAATCTGAAGGGAACCGAGGTAAAAGCACAGACAGCACAGCTGGCAGTGGGAATCAAACCCACCACCTCCCAGTCTATGCATGGAACGAACAACACCTTAGCCTGCTCGGACATGCTGCTGGTTATTCCAGTCTTCAAGAATAGATTGAAGTGAAGGCCATGTCAAGATTAACTAATTAAGCTGGCCATTGATGATGGTAGTGTGTGTGGTACCAACCTGAATTAGACTGTGTTCCTGTGGTACAGCTACTGTTCATGGTTGATCGTCTAACCGGTGTGCCTCTACGGCTCTCGTTTCCACTTCTCCCCAAAAAATTGCTGCCCATGGTTCCTGTTCCACTACATGACAGTGTGGGTGCACCCACAGCAGTTATGTGAATAGCAGACAGTACAGATTTGCATACCCTCTATTAATACTACTATTACTAATAATTGGGGGGTTTACGTCGCGAGACAACCGTTACGTCCGGGTAGGACTGCAGATAATTTACTTTCTAATCCAGTTAATACTGAATGCTCTAATAACCACTGCACAAGAGAGACTGCCATGGCTTGCTTATAAAATTGGTGTAAGCCTACACTTCAGCATACAGGACTAACTGTTTCACGTATGGTTAAAATGGACGATGCTACGATGTATCCAATCAGATTAGTCTAGTCTAGTCTGCTTTAATTCGATGAGAACAAGATATATATAGCTGAATCCAAGTCTCTCGAGTACAAATGAACCTGCAGGTACTACTTTTTTCCACTCCGCTGAAGACGGTTGTTGAAAGTTAACGGTATAGGAGAGCATGGGCAATCCCGAATGGACAGAAACACTAGGGATGATACTGAGCAGCTGTTTGCGTACACATTGGTCACATTCACACCGAGGCAGAAACTAACAAAGGCACGTGATCCGTAGCTGTTACTCATGCTATCTAATCTGTGCTGCCCAGCAATTTTACATCCCTACAATCCGAACGACAGTAACATGGAGCGCCGCTATTGTACAGACTATGCCAGCTTCCCCTGCTGCCTTGCCCTACACCTGCCATCCTTTTGTCAACCTGTGTTTACCGACAATCTCCGGCAAATGTAACGATTAATGCTGCTCAGGGAAGACTTCCCGGCAGCATCCAGACCATCGAGTGAATGGGTCACATGCCTTTGCTAGTTTCTTCCTCGCAATATGGCTAATTTGTCGAAGGAAAACAGCTTTAGGGCTAACAGGTTTAGCCGTGTGCTTTAGTGACTGCCATGCTCAGCACAAGACTAATCACCAAACACCAACCGTGCACCCCTTTCACACCTAGAAGAGCATGCTTCAAAGCCGGGACAAAATTCAAAATCTCGCGCACTACAGACGAAAACGTCCCCGTAAAAAAAGGAACGTGAGCGTGGGTTTCATAAAACCTTTTTCTTTATAGTCCTCATAAACATGAGATATCTGCACGACAATACAATCCATATGGATATGTAGACAACAAAATGTACAAGGAGGTTTCTTCGCAGCTACACTGACACTTTCAATCCCCTTCAGTATGACAAAGAGTAGAGAGTTTGAGGCAGACACGTGGGGGGCCAGCCAGCACACCAGACGACGGGAGGGGAGAGAAAAAAAAGAGGAGGGGGTCCACCTCCTCCAACCCTGCCCGGCCTACTTTCACGACACTTATTAAAAAGCCGCCGCCGCTCCGCGACACTACCACCCGGGCCTGTTCTCCCCTGCACTACTACGGTAGGCACGCGTAATAAATAAACCCGAACACAAAACGCCAACCGCACTTTGTAAACGGCAACAACACAAGCTACAACGAGCACGAAATCTCCCAGAACCACACCGAATGAATCCGTGATGAACTTACAAGTGAACGTCGTGAGCTGCGACTTTAGTGGAGGACATTTATTTGTGCTTCCTGCAAGAGACGATAAAAACTTCCCAGCTTAGAAACGATACATCGGGAGCCCAGACTCTCCCCGGAAGAAGCATCAGAGTACAGTGTTGTGTACGGTGGCTTCTTGAAATCACCCGGGATTCGTACACGACCCCCAAACGGGTCGTCAACAAGGCAAACGGGCGTCCGGGTCGTCTGCAGAGACTCGGCGGCTAACCTCTAAAGCGATAGCGTCCCGTCGTGACTCGCAATTTGTCCGTGCGTGCTCTGCAAAAACAGGTCGGCGCTACAAGTGTGGTCGACACCAAAAAATACCACTTCCGCCGACGGCTACGACGAAAAAATGGGGCAGCTCGAGACCATACGTCAAATCTATGAGGGGGAAAAAAAAAGCTAACATACAAACGATAACTTTACTGTCAAACGCTGACTTCGTGTGTAAAAACTACACCCTTTTTACATGAACGGAAGGAGGGAGGGCCGCAGTCAGCTCATACCGTCGCGGCCGGCACCGTCTGCAACAGTTAAAACAAAGGAAAACATTGCAGGAGTGCTTCGTGCAACAAAACGACGGTGGCTGCTCTTTCGCGGAGGTGCTGGTAGCCACCGCGGGCCAACACATTCCTAACACGCACATCACACACGCACACAAAGAAATAGGGGGTTGGTGGGAGGGGAGCTTTGCGTAGAGAGCCCGAGAGGAAGCGTGTGCCTCCGTCAAAGTGGCGGCTGACAATGCAGAGGTGCCCCCCCAGGGGGAGGGCTGACGGCTCGAGTGAGTGCTGCTGCCGCCCGTGCTTCACTGCAGGATGCACTGCCGGTGTCCGTTCCTCAGTCGTAGTCGAGACTTGGGACGGTACTTCTCCAGGTAGGCCAGCTGCTTGGCATTGATGGCACCCCGGCGCTTCCTGCACAAGATCGAGCGCGTGAGACGCTTTTCCCGAGAATCGTGCCGGGCGCTGTCGAAACAGTATAGCTGCGCTGCATAGGGAAGTCTCGTGCACCAGTTTCAAAGGGACAGGTGCAGAGGCGCAACTAATGCTTGGTTAAATGGAGAGATTGGTTAAGGAATTTAACTATACCACGCGTGCAAGTGAAGGGAGGAATGCCAGCTACTTACTGCCGTATCAGTTCCACTGCGTCTTCGTATGACATGCCCAGTTCGATAAGTGCTAAGGCAACTAGTACGGGTGCCCTGGAGGAAAAAAACATTGGCCTGGTTCTCAAACTAGAAAACAAAGTTCATGCCACAAAGCTTTTTGGTTTTGAATTGAAAAGCTCTCAATAAATAATCACGAATCAATAAATCAATCAGCCGGGGCCACTGGCTAAAATCTTTGAAAACTGACTGCATGTTGACATCTGATTTTTTCAAGGTGGCTTTTATGAGAGTAGTAAGATCAAAGAGGCAGTAACATCGAAACTCAAATTCACACTACGAAATCAACACTAACAGCATCTGTACCATACAATTAGTGCTGTACTGAATGGATGTTACGCTTGAACGATAAGAACAGGCATTTCCTAGAAATCCCTGGGCCTTGTACCAAGGGTCAGGGAAACCCCTGCACAAGGTTTTTTTCCCGTACCCACAAAGAAGGTACATAAATAAAAGCAACTGACAAGAGATTACGCGTGCATGACAATGAGCCTGTGGCACAAACACAAAAGGGCTTATCGCTTATATAAGACATATCTTATCTTACATATACTGCAGGTCTCCTTTTCGAGTGCTTGTTTTATTTTAAAGGGAAATAAAAAGGGAATGCACTCTATGTGTTACTGTATGGAGAATTCCTACAGCCACACGCACATACCTGCCTAGTCCAGCGACGCAGTGCACGGCTATGCAGCATTCGGGGTCCTCCTTGAACCTGGTTCGCAGCAGCTGGAACCACTCTTCCACCACCCTAGCCGGAGGGGGGGATCCATCATCAAACTGCCAATCCTGCAGGTTTATAAATAGAAAAATTAGGTCTGGGAGGCAACCTGATGCAGCCTACAGTGATTACGACAGAGATCGAGTAAAAACAATCACAACCCCAAATCAAGGATGATAAGTGTCATCTGACCAGCAAAGAACCTCTGCCCACGGTGGTATACTATGAAAACAACCCTTGCCATCCATTAAGAGGAGTGAAAACTGGATGTACAGACAGTAAAAACCAACGGAGAGCTAAAGTTTTGCTCACGAGCTTTGAGTCGATTCCGTCAACATGCAGCAGCCACAAGCTACCACGAGACAAACCCAGCTTAGAACTCAAAACAGGTTACATCACATTACATAACAGAGACACAGGCTGCAGCGTGTCAAATCCTGACACGTCACAACGCGAGGTGTCCCCCCCTGAAACGGGGGCAAGCAACAGGTACCTCACCCCCAAACCCTTCTCTGCCAAGACATATGTCAATGTCAAATTTCTCCAATGTCATCCAAAGATTGAAGGCAGATTGCTGTTCTGCAAGAGCCCAAGTAATTTTAGAAACCTCCGGGTCCAGCGGTGCCAAAAGCTTAAGGGGACGCTCTTATTGAGAATTGCGCTGCACGGGGGATGCCACCCTATTTTTAGAGAAACTACGCCGCAATCAGACTGTGCCAGATAACATCATAAACACAAGTTTGCCACAATTGAATTGCGAGTTTTGTGTGCACTGCATCCAACAAGTCAACAAAAACTTGGCACACATAGCACAAGGGCATATTTCAGAAACACTCTGCACTTACACCCCAAGCCGGCACACGCAAAAACAAACACAGGCGCAACAGTCACGCGGCTCAATTAATTAGGCACAATTCCCCAACTGCCGCGGCCTAACGAGAAAGGAGGGCGGAGGTCACGACTAGAGCACCCCACGTTGCTTATTATTTCACGACGTGTCAACGAAGGCAAGCGAGGGACACGCAGGGGGTCCCGAATAAGGCCCAAACCACAATCGAAGGAGTGAGCGCGAGATTGGACTTACCCAAACCTTGATGCCTTCCTGTTCTAGCAAATCTTTCTTGTAGGTGGCCTCACAGACCCTCACTACATCCTTGACATTCCGCTTCTTGAATTCCTGTATGTGTTGGCGGGAGAAAGAAAATGAATGACTTTCACACAGCAATGTGCCCCCAACCTTTAAGTGAACTATCATTGTCACTAGCTCTCACGTTTCTTTGTGACTGCTAATTACATCTGATACATTTATACAATTTACCCTTTTAGCAACTACTGAATCAGATGAGCCCTTATCGCTTCAGATCTATTATGTCACGGAAGACTACAGACGGCAGCGGCACTCCCGTGACGCATACCACTATCTGGTATGATACGGAAGAATAGACAAAACGACAACTTGTCGCATACTTGAAGCACGCTGCACTTATTGAGGGTCACTTGCCGATCACCCGTGGCTCAGAGAAATGCCAAAAAGCAAGCACAGGAGCACAGCTAATCAATGAAAAAAAAATTTTTTTTTCCAACAAAGAAGACTGACACCGTCAAGGTCGCAGTAAGAGAATGGAAGAGTACAGGCCGAGGATGCCAACGGGAATGGAAGGAGTAGAAAAGAAAACGTTGCCCGTAGCACAGATGGATACCGAAAGATGCCAGCACAAAGAGACTCATTCTTCTGTGCCTGAACTTTTCCAAAGCAATTTTAAAAAGCTACAAATCAAAATTTCAAAGGCAACACCAGTCAATGGTGCTACACAATCATTACCATTCCCTACAAAAAATCCACCAGTTTAAGATATACACTGAGTGACATCAGAAACTAATCAACAGGATGGAACTCCCAAATTTTCGTAGAACATTCCCCAGGTAGCTTCCCAAACAACCCCCCTCTCTAGTGTCCTTGCTGTCGTCTGCATACGACACAAAGCGAGACATTCACTACTTCTCAACCCCAGACTGAAGACAAACGGGTGGAGGGCCACTTGCCTCTAAAAATGCTGGCACGGTGTTATCGGTGGGTCTGTCGGTGATGAGGAATCGCATGTTCTTGAATCCAATCTCTGAAGGCCCAGGCCTCATGGATGCTGTCTTCTGCCTCATGGCGCACATCGCACAATAGCACAGCAGCAGCAGCAGTCAATCTCGAGGCCGTTTACCCCATAGGGCACCGCCACACCACACATCCACGCCCCTTCCACACTAGACGTACGCACCACTCTGCCCCTCCTTCGACCCTTCACCTATTCCAGGCTCTTCTTATTTGTGCTGAGCCAGGCAATACTCCCCGCTGGGACCCTGGGATACCTCCATCCAAGAGTGGCCGGGCTCTCCGCTTGTCCCCTAGGAACAAACACCCCACATCAAATCGAGACCCCTGTACAAAGCACACACACACACAAAGACAAACCTATAAAACCAGAGCTGCACTTTCTTTCATACTTTTTCCGCTGTAGTTTTCGTAAAAATTCAACGCCACAAGACAGCAACAGGCTCAACAACCCTTGAATGGGCACATCCCCGCTGTAAGAACTGTCACTGAACTCTCAAGGCAGACTAGTATAACACTCAAAGCCTACAACGAAGACTGAAAATCCTGACACAGTTTCCAACGTACTTGTCTCAGATTAACTCGGTCCAACGGCGCCAAATTTTTCCACACCTCCTTCCATGCAGTGTCAGCGATTGCACCAGAAATGCTCAATGCGGGACGGCCGCTCTCCAAACACCAGCTACCGCCACCATCGACGAGCACGGAGCAACCTCAAAGTACACATAACTGATTGGGCAGCGCCAACAATCACTAGTGTTTGACCTATGTCCACATTTTCTGTCTTGCGCACATGTTACAGATAAGAGAAAGCAAGGATCCGAGGCACCAACAAGATGAAGATACGCGGAACGAACCCTTGCCAGCCATTGGCGGCATTTGTGGACACACAGATGGCTGTGTACACATTCGCATCAAAGAATTTGGAGGCTAGATGCGACATCACAAACCCTCTTGAGACAGGTGCGAAGCCAAGGGTAAAGTCAAGAGGCATCGGGGCTCAAACTTGCCCCTAGAGTTTTAACCTGCCGAGCTTGCTTTTCGTAACAGATCTGGATCATGTTCACATGTAGAAGTTGCACTTTCGAGGCTACGCCACTGTCAGAGTTGCGTGTGTAACCTGCAGGAAGAATTCCCTTTGTTTGGAGACCCTCAATTAGGCAACCTTGAAAGCTCGCTGATTCAAGGACAAGGTGACACACGAGTGATCACCATTTCCAGTGACAAGACCAGTGACAGGTTAAATAAAAAACTGGGTACTAGTACAAAAACCTATACAGGCTTCCGTATGGCAGAACCCTACACTAGTACGTTAAGTCCTGTCAAGGATAGAAAATCCCGTGGGACCAGCACGCAGTCACAAGTGTCAAAGAAGATTTCTCTGGACTTGCGTTTTCTGGATTTACATACAAACACAGATTCAAGACAACAGAACTCTTTACGCTGTACGCCTGTCTTTAAAACACGAGAAAACTATGCACAGCGAAGCAATCTAGAGAATAACATCCCTGTTTAAAGGCAAAAACACAAAAAATCTGGCTTTTCGAGTTTTCAACTCTAGCCTCGCATGCATGTGCCTGGCGAGCACTCTTCCCCTGCAGCTAATGTCACATCACAGTCAGCGTGAGTGACACTGAGGACACAAAAGGCAGACGGACAACGCATTAGGTTTCATGAAGAGAATGAACGGACAGAACGCTGACACTTCATAGCATCAGTACGGGTTACATTATCCCACATGAAAGCTGTCAACGACATCCTACTTGCCTCTGCATTGGCTCTCAATTACAAGGACCACTTGCGATCCACGCATGGCGCACGAAGTGGAATACACGGGGCAATACGCGGGTAGCTTTATTACGACAAAGAAGGGGAGGGGGCGCATGCCCCGATGTCACTTCCTCATTGTGACATTTCATTGCCAAACTGCAACCACGCCAGCCAAAGCACAGTGGAAAAGAGAGGGGGTGAAACCAGAGCATGTATGAGCACGTCTACTCTACACAGAAGTGACGAGGAGGGGTAAAAGTTTAAAGCCACAGCCATAACACAACGCTTTTCTTTTTACCCGGACATTAACTCCTCGGTCAACTGTGTTACTATTTCCATGAGCGATTATCGCGGTAAAGCACGTTTCGCTTCAGAATATGAACGATGCCACGATTGCGTCGCAGTCGATGCACGGTTTTAAGGAACGGATAGGAGATTTCATAAAGACATTTGAATGACGATTCTTAAATTAATTTTTTATCCCTTAAAATACTCTTGAAGGCAATATTATTTGCGGCAGCTCCTTCGCATGAGAGACGTACGACAGTTAATAAACACGGGCACGAGCAATATGGGAATTCCGGAGGCTGTGTCATGGGCTTCGTTGATAGGGAAGTCGCCCACACCGCTTCGGAAAACGTGGGCGGTGGCAGATTTCGTAACGAGAAGTAACTGCGTACACCAATCCATTAATGAGCTCGCTACGCAGGTTATGGTTCGTACTAACGCTACCTACTACGAAGTGACAAATAGCAAAAAGAAAAAAAATTGTCTCCAGTCACTAGGCTTAAGTCACACTGGCGACACGCAATCACCAATAAAGGCGAACGCGATTCTTTGAAGAGGCATATACCTATATTGTTCCACTGAATATGCTCAACAAACTACGCATACGACTGCGAAATTCTACTCACTGCTGCGTCGCTTTTCATTGAAGACAGAATGCGTCGGATATTTCAAGCACACGGTACACATCAAAATACCAAGTAGCAAGCTACACAGTGTTTCCAGCCCCGTCTGCTCTCGGCGCCTAAATCCGCCAAGCGGGTAAAACACGAGGCTCGCATGGCTTCCGTGCGCCAATAATAATAATAAATATACTTTACAATGTATATTTGTGTAACACACAATAAAAAAGAACCAGCAAAGATTGTGATATAAATTATATTAGACAACACGTGAAGTGAGGCAAACATTCACCCATGCACTGTCGCCCTGCCGGACCGCAATTGCGACAAGAAACCTAAATTCCGTCATAAAACCTAAAAGAATAATCTTTGAAGAACTATATTTGATTACATAATGTTAACAGTAGGTAACTAGAGTAATTGGTGGTTCAGGAGCGCCTCCAAGTGCGATTTGCAGTGGGCGCGAAATTTAAAAATCGATCGAGCCGCCTGTTGGTAAATTTTTTTAGGTCAGACGAGAACTGTCAGCGCTCTTCCTTTTCCTTGTTTCGTTTGATTCATTCGTTCGTCTTGTTGGCCTCGTGCTTTGCACGATGAGTTCCTTGAGACGTACTTAGCATGGCCGTCCCATCAGCGTTTATTCCGAGCGTACATTTAGACTAGAGTAACCGAACGTAGGAACAACAAAAATATCAACATCATGTCGTTCATCTGCAAGAACAGTAATTGAATACAGAAGAATTTCGATATGCAAGCCAGCAGAGATGACGGCGTGAAGAAAGAAGACTTCGGGGACGAGGAGCCATTCGTCCAACAGGTGTGCACTGAATAAGATCGTTTGTAACCAGTCTTTTAGCTATACTTTTCTAGACTGTTGGATTTTACGGGAGACTGCAACGTGCACATTTAAGCGTTGCGCATGCGCAAACATGTCGGATTCTTCTGGATAGTTATCTTCGAGCCGTTTCGAATGCACGGAGACAAACGGGGAATGCACGGAAACAAACAAACAATCGTCCGTTCCCCGTATCGTCGTTCAGCATCGTTGACATCTTTTTGTTCCTTCCAGTGTGATGTCGATCTGTGCTCTTTCACATGTCGGAACCACGTAGCTCGTAACCGAAACTGCTACCTACTACACCAGTTGCAAACATGCCATGCAACAGTGCGTCACTTCAAATCCAAACTGAAACGAACGCGATGGGTTTTTTTGCGTTGCTCACCAAGCAAACGCAATGCAGAGCAGAATATCGTAAAAGCTGGCAATTAACCGAGATCATAGTTGAACAATCTAGAACCAGCTACAGCAAGATTGCAGTGGAAATCGCAAGACCTACTATATGACTCACGCACTTCGCTCTTTCCACAACCGGAATTAAAAGGAACATTTTGCGTCATAGCATCACGTGACACGATTCGGCCAATGTTTACAAACATATGGCGGCTGTTCCGTCAGGGTGAGAACGCGATTTTGGTGAACGAGTCATCAAGTAAAGTGGTCGGGTAACTCTCGCATGAGTTTTGTTTTGGGTATATAAGAAAACTTCTGCTTCAACGTCACATTATAGTTTGCTCTTTGTCTTTAGTGTGTTCGGTTCTGTGAGTAAAGGTAAGCCATTTATTGCTTTACTGCGTATTCCCAGTTTGACCTATGTCCATCGTATGATGCTCCCTGAGTTATCTGATAATTTCGCGTTTCGGGTATACTTTGGTACAAGGAGTAATGACTTGTCGTGTTCTCGAAAAGTTGTATGTCAGTAGCAAGTTTGTCTCACGCAGCTTTCTGATTGCAGATCGAGGAAATCATGACGATAATTAAAGCGTATTTGTTGTACGACGCCAACTCCGACCAGCGCTCCGACACAGAAATCCGACGGTTTGAGTTTGATGTTCCTAAGATACACCCATTTGAAGCGTTTGCAACGCAGATACGTACTCTGTTTCCTGCACTTTCGGGGAAAGCCTTCATACTGTCGTGGAAAGGTTAGAAACTGTGCTTAATATCTATTGGACGATGAGAAGTGGTGCAGCTTCGGAGCAAAACGGAGCACGCGTATGGAATGTTTTCTTTTTTCCTTTTTAGATGACCAAGACGACACAATTGTCATGTCTAGTGATGTCGAACTCCTCGAAGCTCTCCGTAACGTTGACGTTAGTACAAACATGTTCAGAGTCTACATAACGTTGTCACCTCCAAAGCAAGGGCAGGCACGAATCGACAGCAGCTCTGGGCAGATCCATCCGGGCGTTACGTGCGACGTATGTGATTCCAATGTGCGTGGAGTCCGATACAAGTGTTTGCAATGCGAGGATTACGACAT
>JARGYV010080216.1:0-13520 GCA_029532675.1 Ornithodoros moubata | reverse complement strand
TCGAGAACATTTTTATTCCAAGATGACCTGGATCGAGCAGCTGTTCTCCATAACCCATTTGTGGGGCAGGTGAAACGGCATGCTATCAGCTGCGAAAGCAAACTGATTTCAAATGAAGCCAATAGGAAGATTAATGGCACTGTACCCTTATCGTGAGAACATAAGTTGGAAGCGAACAAAGAAAGCTATGTTAGTCAACCCTCGCCGTCAGGGGTGAAACTTACACTAAGACGGAGCTGAACAGACAGGCGCACTTACACAGAGATCAGACCGATATACAGAAAAGCTTCTTACCTCTAGCGACTGTGCGACACTATTTCTGAGTCCGTTGACAGGTTTAAGGCAGACGATGTCGCTATCCATGTAGGCACCTCCATTTTTATAGACTAAAGCCAACCTTAGAGCATCCGACAAATGAACAACCTGGTGCGAGCTCTGGTTCAGGGCTCCGGACGCATACCAGGGCTCCAAAGGGGTTTCTCTGAAGATATCTTCTGGCTAGATTTGCAATGAAATTTATGAAACGCATCGTGAGATTGAAAGGCATAATCAGTGACGTGCATAAGCGTCACCTGTTTCCTGTTCCGACTAAGTACCCCGTCTTACCTTCATTTTCCGCAACTGTACGTTACGAAGACCATCCACAACATGCACGAAAGGATCATCTCTTGCAATTGATTTGCCGTGGTACCAAAGCACGATTGTTTTCTCGGGATTGTGCTTCGAGGTAGATTCCAGAGCGCAGCACGTGCGGCCATTCAAGAGTCCTTGTCCGCTTGATTCCACGAACATAATCATGTTCGTGACATTTTTCCTTTGAGTGCTTTGATACCCTGTCAGATTATCTATCGGCAAGAAAAGATAAATTAGTCCACGCTAGTAAAAAATTATTATCAGAGTAATTTAGCTTCGAAAAAAAAAAAACAAACAAATCAATTCAACTAAGTTCCCGATTTCCTGTCTACAGAGCTGTTCGCATACCTTCTCCTTGTCGACGATGCAGCCGCGCGTAGGAAAAAGCAATTTTATGCACGACATGCAATGACCCGTGCTCGCATAGTCTCATTTATAAATCGGCCTGCGTTCAGATAGCGAAGTTCCGTGCCATATAACGCTTTAAGCAGCATGCAGGAACGAACCCATAGAAGTCAATGGTTTCATATACATGGAACTAAGTGCATGCCGGCTTCTTTTTTTTTTTTCTCTTTGTCTGCTTACTCAGGTGACATTTGTTGAAGATGCGAATACATGTCTAAAGATTCTGTCAGAAACGAGAGCGACAAGCATCAACCGCCTCCTTTCTGCCGCATATGAACAAGTGGCTATATGATTAGGGGATCTCCCATGGCCAACTTCGAGGACGTGAGGTGCGAAGGAGCATCGCCCATCATTTTGGTTGGTATACCGGGTTTATAAAACTTGCTGTGACGTACAAAATGGATGTGTAAGCGTATTACTTTTGTGCATGAGCCTGCTGATATGCGGGATACCCGTGCCGAATGCGGTCACGGTTGACATAGGAATAGAAAGAAAAGAATTTGTCCGGGTGCTCCTCGAGGTCATGATGTAGGGCCTTCAAATCCATGTTGCAACGAAGGATGGACCCAATGCTTCCAATGTTTCTTGCTCGGGCCTTCCCGAAGCATCCGGGATAATAGGCCGCGCCGTGGGCGTGTCGGAGTGGCACGTGATAAAAATACGATCATGTGAAAAGCATCATGGCTTTCAATGGATCCCTCGACGAAAACGCCGAAGTCGTCCCTCGTTATCGCTGCGGGTGCTGACTCGACAGTTGAGCGAGCGAACTGTACACCATAGCACGTGTACGGCAATTTCCCTTGCACTGCAACATGTTGCAGCGTTTGGAACAAATACGCAGAAGATGAGATGCAAATTTACGATGTTCTTGTCGTCGCTTGTCAATCTTAACTAATTGCTGTCACTTTCACCTTGCGTCACTTGCGTCTCTTTAGTAAGTAATTATCCATTAAATCAACGAGACTTACCGACGGAGCAGTAGAGCACGAACACGGAAAGCACAGTACATCCGACCAGATACAAGCACAGCCTGCCAGCCATCACATGTTCAGCCGGTACTTCGCTTCGCTCTGCAAGCTTTCTGACACAGGTAGGTTCGCACAGCAATATCCGGTATCAGCCACTCCTTCCCGGCGGGCACCATGGCCGTTGAAAGTACGTTTACAGAAAACGTCCCCATCAACAGAACGTGTTACAGGCTGACGCGAAGCGTCTGTGTAACCGAGCACGCTCCCTCGCCAAGCCTAGTTACCCAGGCTTGCTGGCAGCGTTGTTTCCGGCCGGCTTCAGCGAAGCACTCCTTTTGTGCGATACTAGGGTATTTCTTCCAGCTACGTGGTTGTGACGACGAACTTTCCGCTGTGTTCGTAGACGCAACAAGAAAGAAGCGAGCAAGATTAACAAGACGGCGACAGGCATTGAATTCCGAGCACAGCTGGAAGAGGACACGCCACGACTCTTCTTCAAGAGCGTCGTAAATAATATAGCCTTTCCATAAAGATAACGCCTGACAGCAATGGAAGTCTACAAACGTGCTTTCACTGCCGTGCTTGGAGCAGCGCAAGTGAGTCATGATTTTTAGAACAAACCATTCCATATATTTTTCTTTCCTGGTTATGCATACTGTCAACATTCCCAGATTCGGAAATGACTGACCCTATTGATTATTCAGGGCTTATTTATCTGTACCGCCGGCCAGGAGCATGACCTTAACATACTTTTGGGGTAAAGCGTTTTTCAGTGCCTTTGTGCTTCATGCTGAGCAGAAACGCATCCTTCGTGTCTGTCGTATGTTTTACATACCACAAATCATCATCATCGCTGTCTGCGTGCCTGCGGGTATGACAACGCAGGCATTTAATTTCATTTCCTGACATCACGTGTGTCATGTTACACTAACTTTGACAACCTGTACCACTGTGCACTGTGCAGTGAGGTAGGCCATCACATCTGTAGTGGTGAACAGCTTGAATAACAGATGCGAGCAAGTGCAAGAAGCGCTCCCAAATAACCACACACGGAACACAGGGAAAGGGCCTGAAAGTCAGTTCAGTGCTTCAAGGACGCCTCTAAAAACACACACGCACAAAAAGAAAAAAGAAAGTGATAACCGCTCTCGATAAGGGATAGCGAAACAGAGATAGTGCCGGTCACGACATAGTATTTACTCTCTCGCCCCGGCCGTGTTCACCTGGCTGCAATTGCATCGACATGTTGCTCAGGCTATTGTACAACGCATTACTGCTGTAAGGTGAAGCCAGCTTTCAAAGCCACTGTCCCTGAATTGTCGTCACGGGCGGGTATTTAGGACACATACCAAATACACGTCTTGGACATCCGAGTCAATTTTTGCTTATAATTATGAGAGCAATTGGCCCAGCGAAGGTATAAAAGCGTATGGTGTCTCTTCATTCATTCATCATTAACGTAACGTCTCAGCACATAAGCACCAAAAGCCAATTAGCTTCAAATGCCCTAGGCCCGAAACGCTCATAAACCGCGAAAAAATTCCTTCGGTGCTTATGAGCATTCGGCATGAACGAGCCATGTGGGGAGCAAGTCGCTCACAAGTGCCAAAAGCACAAAAGCCATGAATGCCCATATGTACCAAACGCTCATTAGCCCCTAAAAATTTTCTTTGGCCCTTCTGAGCATTTGAGATGCTGTGATGTCCATTCGTGACAAAGGTCCGGTTACTGGAGGCATTGCTCACATCGAAGATGGGCCCACGTTCAATGATGTCCGTTCGTGACAAATGTTAGGTCGTTGCATTGGGGACCTATCGCTCATGTCCACGATGGGTCCACGTTCAATGATGCCCGTTCGTGACAAAGGTTGCGTTGGAAACTTAATTGCACGGAATAGCAGCATTTCTGACCATCACATCTTAATGCTGTTGGGCTGACACCGAGAACAACGCAGGCGTCAAGTACTATATTACCTCGTTCGCTGAGGACACGGCTTCTTGGACGAGACGATATTGACCACAAGTGACGATAATTTTTTTTAAATACTTTACTTTATTGATTGCACTTGGGATATATACACAAAATATTACAAGAACGCTCCTCAGGTATGTCTTTTGGTTGTTGCTTAAGGGCTTTATTGATCTTGACCACTTAAAGGAGTTGAGATAGATCGTTCCAAGAAATGTGTAATAAATGTACGAAATGAATCAGCAGGACCCTGCGAACTTCGCACATAACTCATGTTTCAAAGTCCTGCTTATTTCCGGTGAGAAATATTATTTTCCTATACCGAAACTTAGCGGACGTCCGGGTTGAATAGGAGCGCCCTCAAACTCAGCGTCTCGACAACGACGCTAGTTTCGCTGCAGCACGCTTGCTTTGACGCCGCAAAAACCGAAACGATGAGGTGACGTGTGGTGATGAGGAAGCGCGTGCGTCCGAACACGCGATCCCCTTTCACTTCTTTCGGAATTTGATCACGTGCTTCCACTAACCTTTCAACAGGCAGCGCGGTTTGTTGTCATAGCACCAGTGTTGATCTGGGCCTGTTGCCGTTCAGCAACCAGACAAATTGAAATTCGATATCCTTATAAATAAAGAGGTTTGGAAAGAGCTATTTTGCACACAAATTTGGGAAACGTGAACTTTTGATATGCTATGTAATTTTTATTCTAATGAACTGTCGCAACCCCTTTAATGGTACAGACATAGAATTCGCGCCACTCAGCATCGAAAATCGCATTACACTGGAGCCGTTATCTTTAATTGATTGCCCAAATCCCTTTTAAATATTTAGTTGTGGTTCGGCTAAGGGGATCTTGGTTCGCTTTCGGTTCGACTCTCTGAATCAGAGGAACTCGCAAAAGAAAGAAAAAGGAGGAGGAAAAGGAAACAGTTGAGAAACTTCATAGTGGCAACAGCCCGTTTCTAATTTTCCCATACCCATGCTAAGCCGTGGCCAAACGCCCTTCTGGCTAATGGCCAGAAAGGAGAAAGCAGAAGGGATGTCGAAGAGCGCAGTAAATTTTACATCCCGTTTCATATCAATATCTTCATGTGCAGTACCGTACGATGAGACCACCACATACCGACCACGATGTACCATCCGCCTCAGCCTTTGTTTAAGGTTCAAAGCCGTTGCAAATACGTAGATTACCGTATACGACTACCCTGCACGTGATTTTTGTTGTTCAACTCTATTTTGTACAGTGCTAGGGAACGTCCTCAAGTGAGATTTCACCCTCGTCTGGGAAATGGCATACTTTTACCTGCACCTCTTTCACGATCGTGGCACGTGGTACGCGGTTAATGAGCAGGGACTTCGTATACTTGCAAAACGTTCGTCTCGCGGTCCCAGATAGGAAGGAGCCTCAAATATCACAATCCACAATTCGGTATCGTGTAGATCATCTGGGGCCACGTGACTCGATCCCTTTGACGGACACAATAAATGTTCCTTTGTGTCGGAGTAATGATGAGCTCGTCTCCCACATCCTGCCACGGTTCTTCCGAGACGGGTGACTCACTGATAGCTGTCGGACGTGTCGTCCATTCTAGCCACTAGCACACTCCATTTATGCACGTCTGCAAACAAGAGGCACCGGGTTTGATGAGGAACATGAAATTAAAAGTAGGCATCTCTTGCTAAAGCAGCAAGTAGGCAGCTGATTAAATGCGTGATAGCAATTGCAGTATTCTGGCAGGGTGACTGGGATACCTATGTACACTTACCCTATTTGGAGCGCATACAGTGCCGTCCAGGGCGTTTGCTATCCTGTATACGTACAATCCCGTATAGTAGTTGACGGGATAATTGCAGCGGATTTTACACCGCAGGAGATCCTGCTTATTCTGCAAGAACGACACGGAAACCGCGTAGTGAGCCTGTGTCGGGTACATGGTCGCTATTGTCGAGCAATGAAAGAAAAATTCGGCATATGGAATCGTCTACGGCACTTACGTTATCCGTCCACACGTGCGGAATCTCCGGGAATCGCACCCTGCAGTAATCAATGGGTTTGAGTACTTGGCCGGGCAGTCGCTTGTCCAGCGTCAGAGGGTAGTTAAACTCTTCTAAGAGGCACTTGTGTGTTCCTCGTCTGGAATTAGATATCAGTTCTTAGCGATAACACGTGATAGATAAGTTATAATAGGATGCGTACGCCAAGACGTGCTTGATGGTGTTGATGCAGCAAGACGAGAAGCGGAATTTGTTGACTCCTCCTTCTTTATAACTCATGATAAACCCGTCATCCCACGGACAATCTTTGGCACCTGGACTATCAGACAGGTAGTCCGGTGGTGGGTCGCCATCGTGCACACAACCCATCCTGCATAAAACGAATCGGTGGTCATAAACACTGAGCGAACGCAGCATTGACTAACAATGTGCTAGAAAAAAAAATAAAGAAAAGGAAACACACCCACTACGGTACGACGATTTGAATCCACCTCAACATGTAATCGACCCCTAAAGGTTTGTTGTTATACTTACAGATGCGCCATTTCGTGTGTAGCCACGTGCACCCCATCGTATGTGCCGGGCATATCTTCTCCTAGTCCTGCCCTCTGGTGGGTACACGCTCCGCCGATATACGCAAGGCCTGCAATAGTAATTCATTGCCGACGTCAATAGTAACTGAAATTCTCGCCTTAGGTTTCAAAGAAACTCACCAGCAACCAATGGATGGAGGGAGCCAGATGGCATCACAGCAGCAATATCACGTCTGGAAAGATGACACATGATATATAGGAGAACGATCTCTATAGTCAGTCTTTCGGACACATACCCAGTAATAAGGTAGGCAAAGTCGAAGTTCCCGGGAATATATCCAGTAGCGAGTCGATATGTGAAGCCTGCCAGGGACTGGTCTGCGATCACGTATTTTCCCATTCTCTTCCAATAGGTCTCCTGGTCAGGCTGGAAAGAAAGAGCGCTTCTGGAGCACGAAACTGGTAAGGACTTCACGGAATCGTGAACTGGGTAGCCAGTTTTACTTTTCCAGGACTCACACCTCCATGTCTTCCCCCTCCCCCACCTTTTTCATCTTTGGAGGGTATCAAGCATTGTTTGTATTGTTGTTGTAAGCGCTGTGTTCTGCTTCCAACATGGCCGTCTGTAATTCGCAGAGCGTGGCCGTACCAACCCTCTGGCGGCAGACAGGCACAGACGTGTAGGAGGGTGGAGCCAATTTCACTCTTGCTTCAGTTTGATAAGTGTGTATTGTAATCAGGTAGGGGAGCTACCTACTCTGGAGGTAGGCCCCTTTACACGTGTAGTACCATTACTCTAGAAACCAGATTTTGATAAGTGTATTCTCTTGTTGGTGGACAGATGGCTGGCACGAAATAGCTCGACCATATTATCTGGATTAGGGACCGCCGTGCTGAAGCACGACAAACTGTTTTCGACAGTGGCAACTGATGGCTCCATGTATCCATAACAGACCACTTGCTCGAAGCTATAGAAGGACCCGTTACAAAGTAAACAGTCATCGACTTTTTCTTTTGATTTTTTTAATTTTTTGGCTTTCAGTAAGTACTAGCTGGCCTGCTTCATGACATTTAACGAGGTTTGTTTTCTGATTGATCTGACTTACCCTGCTGACAATAATTGCCGTGATTTTCATCTGGATGTCGATGCCAGTAGCTGATGCATATCGAAGATTCACCTGCGAGGGAGTTGAAGTCGGAAGATGTAAGATAAACGCCGGGAGGAATCATTTGGACCCTCTCTGCCTTTCAGCCCATGAGTTAGACCGTCTATAGGTTATGAACGAAATAGAAAAAGTTCATCGCGAGACGGGTGCCCCTAGTCGATGGAATCGTATCTCTAGTATGAAAGGTACAATTATTTATCGTGCACTAAATCTATTCTGATGATCAGTGCCTACGATTTATATCTCACCGTCTGTAGCTATAGCTACCAATGACGTTTTTGGATGCCTGTTCAGGGCAACGGCCAGAGCCTAACTGATTCAACTGGGGTGCTCACCCTCGATCTAGTCTGCATTCGCGCACGCCGTCCTGAATGTGCTGGTGTTGCTGGTGCTGCTACACATCATCACTCTATGCGTACGGGTTCTTTTAGACGCAAGACAGAAAATCGTTTAAAAAGGCTTACTGCGTTCATGAAGATGCCGATGTAGCGGATGAGGTCTCCTCTGGTTTTAAATCGTTTGTTGTGCTCATAGTCGGAGACGATGACCACTTCTGGTCGTATTCTATACGTCCTGTTTTCTGCAATAGGTACCACATCGCAATGAAGTGCAGGTAAACACTGGCTCCTTTGGCGAAAGAAAGGTAATCACAACTGATAGGAACAAAGATGATGGGTACAAGTAAGCTTTTTGTTGTAACGTGGACGTGCACATGACATAAAGACATGCTCCCTGTACAGCCTCGGCCACATCAGCAGTCACTCCATTGATGCGATATTGTTGTCAGCCGCATTTTTGATCACATTATTTTGTGTTAATCACATCCTTAAAACGTTGTGCCACTGCATGTTCACCTAACACCCTTGCCAAACTCACCAACTGTGTGCTAGTAAATGGATGAGAGATTGTGTTTTTCAACTATAGCAACAATTCTAATACCTTAGTCCATGGCCCTGGCGGTTGGCAAGTGCTACATTACAGATGGCGATTTCACCCAAATATGTCCACTGTATGTCAGGCACAGTCATGATCATGATCTTTATTGTTTGTGCTAGCACGGGCAAACAAGAATCTAACATTATGTAGCATTCGCTGATAGAAGGAGCTGCCAGTATGAAGTAATTGTCCACTTACGAGATCGATGTCTCAACAGCTTATTCCTGTTGAGATTGGTCAGCAAGGTCAGGTTGTTCGTGAGTTCTGAAACGAATAAAAGTAATGATTGCATGTGGCAACCGACGGGAGTACTGCTCGCACTATGAGCACACGGAAACCAGCGCAGGAAACTGCACTTAGCGTTAGCTGTGCGCAGCTGGAAACTGTGATTACATAGCATTACCCCGAATCTTGTGGCGCAGCTTATCATTCACATTTTAAACCTCTACTTACGTGAGTCCAGAGGATGAGAGTTTCGTTGCTTCACTCGAAATAACCTATGCCTCCGTCTAGGGATGTTTCCGGGCCGAGTAGGGTACGGCACAGGAACCGGTACGATACGCAAGTTGTCCGACAAGATGCCTTCCTATGGAACACCGAAAGATGTTCGAAAGAAGAAAGCGTTCGGTATGTGCCATGTTTGATTGAATAAGAGAGTGCGCTGAATTGTATACGAATCACCGTCACCGATATATCTGTGATCGCAAATTTCATCAAGATCGTGTGATCTTCATGAAACGATTATCATGCAACGCAAATCGCGAGATAGGAAACTGAAATTGGTGTCGTTGTATGGCAGTGAGTTTCCCGCAGATAATATGGGTACAGCTTCCTCGCTCGCGACCACACCGGCAGGGGATTGTTGGTGCATGCGATGACGGTTACAGACAATCGTGACGGCGTGCAGCTGTAACTGCAGCAACCAGACGAAAAGTTCAAGCACGGATGCAAATGATAAGAATAAAATGACGCAAAAAACGTTTTACGGGTATGGGGGTCACTCACCACGGTGACGTCATTAGGATTTGAGTGAAGTGCCACGCAGGCCAAGTGGTAGTCATCGCAGTAGATCTCTTCCTGAATGGCAGCCGTTTCAACCTGCAAGCATCGAATGCAAATAAACAATCAGTCACTATAGTCTATCCCTGAAGGCACTACACTCCGTCCTTATAAATGTAGGCAATATAATATCTGCCCAATAGATGCCTTACGATTTCGTCGATAGGGAAGCCACGGTCGTCGTAGGATCGAACAAGAACACGGTTTGGAAATAATGTCGTCTGGTGGAGGTGAAGGACGTAGCCTTGCGCGACGTGAAGAAATTTCTGCCCCATTCGATCCACATGGAAGTGGGGGAAAACGAGGAATTCGTTTGCCATGATTGGCATGTGGTAGACAGGGACTGGAACACGAAAGAAGAACATTTGATATCGCAATGAGTTAACGACGTTGCGACGTTCGAGGCTAATGTCGTACATGATGTGCTTATTTGCTATATACATTTACTGATTTGGTTTACGATAGGTTGCGCTTATACTGGAGGGTCGTGTGAGATCTGGCGGTTCTCTCTATTCGGGGTGGGACTCTGCATGTTGGAACATAACTCAGTAACGTGAGACCAGCTCCACCGGATCTACCTTTTGCCAGACTTTTGCTTGATATGATTCACTAAGTTTTCGTTACGTGTGACATGACCCTCTCTAGATCTGTCTGGAATTGTTCGGCCGTTATCACCCCGCGAACACCCTATATCTTGGCAGTAGTAATGAATGTTCCTCTTTAGGAGCGTGCCGTGACTCTTTAACGAAGTCTTCCACAATAGAAATACGGAAAAACCAATTTAGCACAACAAAGAAGCCGGATAGCCTTAGGAGATATTCAAATTAGGCAGAGGAGGATTCTCAGCCGGGAGTAACTGTCATCTGTTCGCCCTCGCTGGCGACGCTAATGAGGAAAAGGGAACGACGGATCGGTGACCTTCAATCGTCCTTTCCTCCTTTCTCACTTAGTGTGACGTCGCCGTAATGTCTATAACGCTTGGAGCGCACAGATGAGCGAACATTTGCATTCGCGTAATGGAGTCATTGGAAAGGAATTGCGAAAGAGAAACATGAAAGAAGCGAAAAGCGCGTAAGTGGACTTGAAATGTGGACCCATCAAAACTTTGGTCAAGATATCCAGATAGGCGCGTGTGAGTGCCTTCTGGAAATTAGCAGTAATAAAGCGGCATTCCTGCTGTGATTCCATACTTCCAGTTTCGTGTATGCAAACGACCGCTCTGTCAACACACACATATACACTAGCAGACTAACAGTGGGCCGAGGCGACTAAGGCATTAATTAAGTTGTACTTTACTTTTTTTCTCACTGTCAAAGGTTGGATCACTTCATCCTGTGCATTCAGGATGAGCTGTGACTTGCGGAAGCAAGGGACAGTGTGCAAGTGAGGTTACCTAGACACTGTTCTTGTCCTGAATCTCGTCTTTCGTCTTATTTTAATGATTTTTCCTTGATGCATGGGCGTTGACGCTAGATTTTGCTCCCTCTCTTACTCAGAAGAAAGGAGAAGACTTGTATGTCGTGGAGCGAAATGAAAGAAAGAAAGGATGAATAATGACTCCTTTAAGGTTTCGTTTCCTTTTTCTTCGCGGGCTATTTGCGAAGCAGAGTTTTCTGTCAAAACTAGAGACGCATCAGGGACCGAAAGCATGTACTCATTAGAGCAGTAGATTCCTAGGTTTCAAAAACAAATGAGCAAAAATCGATTAATTCATGGATCTGCTCTTCGAAGGTGTACTTTTGAGCACTTATGTCAGCAGTTATCCGGACACCTTGTACATGGCATAAGGCTAAAGCTGGCAGGCAAAGTAGCGTCATTAAAACACACACAGAAAATAGAGAACATACATAGAAGAAGGAGAAATATTTTACATGTCATCATCCTCAGTCTGAAACGGACAAAGCAACTAACTTGAAGCGTTTCCACCTCCGCCCCCTCTGGTCCCTGTTGTGTTCACTCTGGTCGAGAGGTGCCCTCTGTGACGAAACCTTTGGGCGCTCGCACCTGTTGCCATCACCAGTAGAACATCCATCATAAATACACTGGCATTCCACAATGCTTTTTCCCATCACATGCATTATCAGTGCCACCCACCACCACCAGAGTCGAGTGACAGCAAAACGAGAGCAAAATCCATTGGTCTTGAAATCGAAGATCCATGGAATGCATAATGCAGGAGTTGACATTTGGAACGAATGTTTATCCTTGAACTCGTGGATGTTTGTCGATGAGTTTATGGACGGATGGTGGGTGGACGAAGTGACAAATTGATGGATTGTGGATGGATTATGAATGCATGGTGGATGGACGAATGGATAGGTGGGTGCATAAGTGGATGTTCGAATGGGCAGATGGATGGATGGATGGATGGATGGATGGATAGTAGATGGTACGCTGTGTCGCCCATATCACTTTGCTTATTTAATACCGGTCGCGTTTCTGACCGGGAAATCTGCAATAGTTCGTTGAAGGGGCAACCCAATGCTACAATTATTGTGTGGGGCATGGTTTACGAGACTGCCGCCATTAAGAGAAGAACATAAAACTGATTACCCTCTATTGTTCAACCCATAACCAACTCAATACTCCGTTGCAGCCGACCCTTTGCGTTCTTGAAGCATGTGCCGGAGTTACGAGATAGACAATAAGACAATTACTGGCTGCCATGCAGAAATACTCCATTAAATGCGTTTGCTGAACGATGAAAAATGAAATCTGAAGAATGAAAAAGTCAACATTAACCACAGCCGTTCTGATAATCCAGGAGGAGGTTTGCAAAAACTTTCTGCCGTTGACAGCAACAACAGTTCTTCTACATAACACGAACCTATTTGTGAGCCACATGTGGATATGCCTCTTGCACTGACGGAACCTACAGTTTGATATACAAACACTTTATTTTTTTAGGCCCTTGATTCCCCCGCGTCCGCTGACAGGAAAGATGAGCAAAGTCTAGAAATTGAAGGGAAAAGAAGAGGACAGGAAAGAACAAACAAGAGACGCGACTTTCCTGGAAACAGCAGAACTCACTTGGACAGGAAATCTAGAGATATTCCATGACACGACTTTATAGCACCCCGTTAAACGTTAAAAGTCTTCTTGCAGTCATGTTGCATGCAAATGTACATGTAACAGCTCTGTCTATAACTAGGAGCCGTAATCGATAATCGTTCGTATAAAAATTGCAGGCGCCGGCAGCGCCAACACCGATTGTCTCATATACTGCCACGTCTCATATAGACCTGTGCAGAAAAATCTAGTGCGTCTTGTTCAGCCCGATTCACACTTCGACAAATTAGGTAACGAAGATTTTCGACACTAAGAACTTATTATTCACATGACTATGTATATGTTATGAATATGTGGTGAATTAATATTTACGTGAAATAAATTAAAACTGCTGGTAAGACAACTGAATACATGCTACATATAAAATACGCAATGAGTATTCGGTATAGTATATCACAACGAGAATATGGAGAGATAGCAAACATTATAGAGATAGCAAAGGTTAAACTATAAAAAGGAAGTAAAAATGAGCAGACCGCTGCATGAGGTGAATGCTGACATGAACAATGTCATGCAAGCATACTAGCGTGCATCACAGCCTATACGAATACATAAAATGGCAATAGTAAAGTTAAAAGAAGTTTGCAAGTACTGCAGGGGTTCACTTTAACAACAGTAATTACTCTTTTAAAGTTGAATGGTGCAAATGGTAAGCAAAAGCAGCAACTTGCGATCCCTACCCAATAACCAAAGGAACCCGCGCGAGGGCCAAACGGATCGAGGACCAACATACCACGGTGTGGCATTATTGTCGTACAACTCGAGGCTCGAATGACAAAAAAAAAAAAAA
>JARGYV010080190.1:0-26679 GCA_029532675.1 Ornithodoros moubata | reverse complement strand
ATGCAAACTAAGCAGGTCACGGGTACGTATTGAAATACTTGCAGACGACTCGCCCGACGAATCACTTTCCTTTGGCGGTTATCAAACATTCCTCCCTTGCATTGCGGCGTGACGGTCACGACGCTGCTTAACATCGATTTGATGGAAGGAACATGTCTTCGTTTGCCGCTGCCGAAACGGTGGATCATGTTTTTGACTTCGCGACAGACAAACAGGTTTCACAGGATTTCGTCGGTATGGTCAGCGCAGAGAACAGAAACTAAATGTCGAAAGCTATGTTAAACGCACGTTTAATTCTTGCCACACGGTTTTCGTCGTCGCCTATAGCTCCTGTGTTGCATATTTTATATAGACTTTTATATAGAATGGGAAACACAGAGTCGGGAAAATCTCTACTTACGGGCAGCCCGTCGTACGTAATATCTGTAAAAACACACCCGCCATACTACCATGTTCTGTGAACATCTGGCGGCTGATCACAAATAAAACTGGTATAAGCGCGGGGGAGAAACAGCAAGTTCCCCGGCGTAAAAGGCATGTGTGAGGAAGAGAGAGAGCAAAAAACAGCCTTCTTAGTCACCGTCGGTAAGATGTACTGACCACAGCGAAAAGTATTTCCCCGAGTGTGGCCTACAAAGCACGCCACGGTAACCCCCCAAGCAGAAGGAAATGGCCTTCCAATATACTATGCAACACAGAAGGAAATAATAATGAAAAAAGCCCTGCTTAACTTCTATCGAAACCACATGAAAAGGAATAACAAATGATGCGTCATGTTTCTTGCAGAAAAAAAAAAAAAAAAAAAAAAAACTTTAGCCAGCCCAAAACCAATGACTGTCGGCGAAACCTTTACATTCGAGCCCTTACACCAGATGTAAATTAATAAGAAATGCAGGTATATTTTCCGAGATGATTATGCGATGCAGAGCCAAAAATGCGCGTCGCGGAATTTCGGCAATACCAAGACACATACTTGGACACCTATATCGCTTCCTGAAACAAACGAGGTCTAGGCACACTAGAGAGGGAGAAAAAATAATAATCTGCACGCCAATCTTGCCCCGAAGACATGAGTAAACGCCGTAGACGCCTTTCTTACGTCATAACTCCATTGATTGTAATTAAACTTGCGACCACTTTCGCTTTCGTTCTTCTTGTGCGTGTGTGTGTATGTGGTCGAGATCAATAGAAAGGGTCAACCCTAGTAGCTTGCTCTCCAAGTTCACTTCAGTAGTTCTCTGTCTAACATATAGAAGAAGAACCTGAAGAAAAAGGGCTGCCTTTGAGCTATTTACGGAGGCTTGCTAAATGTGTGGATCATTCGACCAGGAATGGCTGCAATATCTCATGTAATGGCCATTTTGTAGTACACGGATCAGACACAGATGTCAGAAATCATGAACGGGACGCTGAAACGAAAACTCGTGGCCTATTTAAGCTCGTACAATTAAGAATCAAGGAAACAATCTCTCTTCTTGCGGTTAAACACATCCCACCTCGTTCTTGCTTCCTTTGACGCTCTGTGGGCTACACATTATGTCTGCCGGCCAGATTGCGAATAAGTGACAATACGAGAACACAATACAACGAGGACTCATAGCCTTTTCGTTTTTTCTGCCAATGTCTGATGTGAGCGAAATGCACAGCAGGAGGGAGAAGTCATTGCAGCGGTAGCTATTTCCAGCACACAAGCGGCTACCGTTTCCAGCGGCACGCAGCGACCAACCACTCTGCCTTGCTCCGAAGAAGCAAAAGCCTACTCGTTTAGCATGCACATAACCCTCTCTGCGCACAAACCCAAGGATGTAAAATATGCTATTTCCGCTGTCAAGCTTTTGCGGTTATGTTGTTCGTTTATATCTACGCAAAATAATCCAATGGAGCAAACCTGAATGGTATTTTCTGCCAATCCCAAGCATAAAATCTCGAAAGAACGAGAGAACGAAGTCCGTGAAAAAGCTAGCCAGCTTAGTTCGCAAGACGGATGCCATCAACGCTGCATACATGGCTTTCATAGAAGGAAGGGGTGCAGTGCATACGGTCAGTGACACGAAGCGTTGGCCTAAAGGGCTGTCCCGTCGGTTACCATCCGTCTAAAATACCAGCTCAAAAAACGGACAGCAGATGACAGGGCCAATCTCACATGGATCAGTATGAATGGAAAAATCTCGGCTACTCTTCGTCGTCGCCAACTGACAGGCGAACGGTTTGCGTTGCAGTGGGCAGGGAGAGTGATATGCCAGCTACTTTCTTCGGCCGATTTCACCTGCTGTCCCGATCACAGACAAAAATTCGTCTACCCTGGACACAAGAACAGCTTCAACATCGCAATGGCATTCGCACACATAATCCAGGCCGGCATTGAAAAAGGCAGTGTTATCTCCATTGATCCCCGTCGCAACGTAGTAAGCAGGAAGAGTTTAACTCGCCTGAGATTGCTGTGCTGATGGGAGGTATCCAGAGTGCAGACCGTCAGTGTGGTGACACGACAGTTATACTCCTTCAGCTGTGTCTCACACTATTGGCGTTAATCCAAAAAGAATGGATAAAAATCACGCGGCACTAGACTGACCTGCCGGTGAAGTGAAAGAGAAAAAAAAAGACGATCACGTGATAGATCCGACTGTTGTTGCGATTGGCCGCGAGAACGGCGAGAAGGGTATCTGTACGTCACTTCCTGACGTCTTTCGTTGTTGGAAAGGGGAAATGCAGCAGACGCCCTGATGCGGCTCACACGACGAACCTTTAAACGTGTTTGCAGGATTCATCTTTCTATGAAGCTGTCTTAGTATGAGCACCAAGATAACGTCATCAAAACATTTTGCCCTTTATGGAAACTCTGTCATAGCAGCTCAGACAAAGAAGCGACTGACAAGTGCCGATGAGACACCCGCTTCAAACCAAAACTGCGCGTTTCTCTTTTTCGCCGCCAGGTAGCAACGAAGTGGCGTGATGCTTGCGTAAGTGGCGTGAGCAGATCAGATGATCCACCACGCTCTAGAAGCGAGACTCGCGTTGGTCCCTCCTTCCCCTCCGGCGGGAAACCGGCATGTTTTTGAAAGCTGGACGGACAATAAAATGAGAGAGATTGCGACGTGGATGCGTCATTGGCAATCACACGTTGTCAGTGGAAGATCTTACAATCAACAACTAGCGGTGTGGAAATTCTGAGCCTTTTGTGTCGTCACGGCCTAAACTTGTGCTAAAGTATCGTGAAAAATGTGCATTTGGAGGTCCGTGCTGGGCTAAAAGAAAAACAAGAAACAAAATTACATGGTTTTCGAAAATAAACGAACAACTGTGGGATTTCCCAGAACAGCGTGGTTTACAGGAAGAGGCGTTTTCCTTCCGCGATGATATACTATCTTATATATCTTAGTATATATACTATGGTAGCTGGTATGGCGGCGTTCAACTTATATACCTGTTCTCTACGTGCAGCCAAAGAGCTTCGGCTACATTCTCTCTTAGTATATATACTATCTTAGTATACATGTCTTCTGAAGATGATGAAAAGCTGCCTGGCACATAACGAATAACCTTCGTGAACAATGTGGTGTACTCACTGTATATTGGCGTGAGAAGTTCCTCAAAATTGCGGGCATTTTCTTTGAAGGTTCGATTGGGTTAATTGTGAACGTTTACGCTGCGTATAGCACCGCCACTAGCTTCTTCGGAATTCTTACCATACAGATCATTTGACGTTTTTAAAGCGCTGACTGGTGCATTCGCGTTTTTTAAAGTCGTATATGCTTCTCATTCAGATCTTGCAGGGTGCATCAACTTTAATACGAGTATTAGTGACCATTGTACCAGCGCTTTCCCTACTTAGCAGCTCACAAAAGACAGCATTTCTTTTCTTTTTCTTATTCATGGACGAAAAAGCCCTGACTGACAAGAGGTTCTGTCGCCCTATGTCCCTGTTGTTCTATATTTTCCCACTGTGTATTAATGCAGCGCAAGTGATAATAATAATGAACTTCGATTTCTTTATGAACTATGATGTCGCTTAAACATATAAATAGTGCCCTGCCCAGGTAGCCTTTCCATCTTTATAGCTCGCATGAACCATCAGCTCCATGCCAGGGGTAGAATCACTTTCCCCATCAGTTCAATGCCTAACAAAGCCAACTGCACACACACAGTTACTACAGCCCTTCTATTTAGGACATGCATGCATTATTTTATTGCGCACTAGAGGAATTTGGAATAGCAAAATATGGGCGTTGCTTTTCTGGTCGTTCAACTACGAAATGTGTCGTGAAATGCTATCCTACCGATACTGCCAACTTTGCGACACTGCCATAATTTTGCGAGCTCTAAATTTGATTTCTAACGGGAGAATCATAAAATTTATACAACACTGTTGATAGAAACTATCAATTTCCTTCCTTTTCCCTCAGCCTATGCTTAGTAATGTTTTCAGACCATGATACCGAGACTACAGACAAAAAATGTACATCTGATGCATTTCGATTTCAATTTACGTATTAAATTACTTTCAGTTTTGAAGCAGAGCAGCAATTATTACTTCATTTCTAATTAGAGATGATGCGATGGAAAAATATGCATTAAACGGTATTTTTCTCAAATTACAACTTTTGATATCGATACTTTTCCCCTTTATTCTCCTGGCTGAGTTAAGGAATGAAGTCATGCTTTACAACCTTCACTGGCCTCCGCGAGGCGGCAACTGTTTACCGAGCAAGCGTCGACACGTGGGTTTATCGCACACAGTCATATATTCCGGCGAAAACCCCATCACATAGTCTTTCCTTTCTCTTCCTTGTCTTCCTTGTTTGGTGTTTAGGTTCGTTTGTGCATTTCGTTCTTTCGTTCTATTTCCACTTAATTTATTTCCTTATTCAGACTGGGAGCGCCTGACGATTCTGAGACGTTAGCTGTTTCGTCACAGGATGGCTAAATGAGATTCACGACAGAGGCGTATACTTGAAAGACATGGCATGTAACTATCACATGCGTGTCGCGGGATGTATACGTGAATACTGATACTTATCTTCTTGTTTATGCTGATGCTGTCGCGCAGAGAATAACCGCTAGAGTTTGAATATGTCACTAGGCGATTAAGCTACTTATCTTACTGCTGCTATATCGCTTTAGGAACTCCGTTATAGGAGTACCTGTGGTGACGGCACTGCACTGCTCGCATTTTGCATAAGGGACAACAAGTGCACAAGAAAATTGCACTGAATTTTGAAGAGGTCCAGAGAGTTTCGTTTAGCTGGATAGCTCACAATTATTTTTGTTGCTATTACTATTATATTTAACCAACCTCTGCCTATTGAATAAAGCCCAGCATTTATCAGAGAAAGCATTTCCCGCATTCTTCGAGATGGACATTTTCCATCGAAATATACGGCACATCACAAAGAAAATTCTTGTTAGATTTATAACACACAGTACGCTGTGTGCCTTCCATCTAACTAAAGCCTAATACTTATTTCACTGTCTCCGAAATGAAGCCATAGGATGTGAAATGCAAGGACAGGGGCATCATAATCAGCCGCTGCAAACGTGACATCAGACATGGGAATCGGCGCCCAGGTAGTGCGAAGGCGAAAGTCCGCTTAGGGTTCATAGGAGTCCTATTAAATGAGGGAGCTGTAGAAGAATGAGGAATCACAATGCGACGTCCTTCAGTTTTCCGTTTGTAATCGTGCACCAAAATGCAGACACAAGATTCTTAGTCGAGAGGGGTATGTAGAGGCTGTACAAGGATTGTCCTTTGCGCTTCCAAGTGGAGCAGGGGATGACTTCGCAATAACCCCGCTCAAGTCCCGTTGATGGCAGACGCGACACATTGTTCACACAGGATGTCCCGATCTAGTCCGCAAGCAAGACACTGTGTTTGGTGGACAAAGTCATAAACTTTCATTGATTATGGTACAAGGAGAGGAAAACCTGATAACGTTTACATAACGATTTTTTCCCCTTTTTAATTACAAACTGGAGGCACGGTCTTCTTAACGATCTTCCTTCAAGAACTTGAACCGAGATCGTCTTTATTCTGCTTCTCATCGTCATCTTTATGCTGTCCGTCAGGAATACACTCTTTGATCAGACACACCACAGTGGGCGCGTGAGGGGACACCGTTGCAGAACCTGAGTCCATTGATGGTGATCGTCCTTGGAACGTTCTACCAAACTGTATGGGCTATCGGCGCCACTTGATTGGAGGGAACGCCGCCTCTTCCTCGTTTCTTCTTACTGATGTTTGGCAGGTCATGGAATCGGCATGTTATGCAACCGCTATTCTGTGAAGGGTCTTGGGAAAAGTAGCGAAATCACCGTCCAACGCCACTCGTGCGTCATTATTCGGAGCAGTAATAGCGTTACCTTTCTTCCTGTTCGTGTCTCATGGACTTAATTAATAAGGACGCCGGAGACGTCTGCGTTTGAATGGAAACGAGGCTTTACTGGTAATGAAGAAGGAAACTGTACCCTTTGTACCTAAACGATTTTAAGCTAGCAGTACTACGCAATGAAGTCAATCTCTACAATTGTATTATTATTTTGTCATGCACAGGCTGTTCGTCACTCTATTGTTCTCTCGACTTTATCGTTTTGTCATCTATTTGAAAACGCCCACATTTATCAGCGGGAACGGTCACCATATTTGTTACATAGCTTTTGCTTGCCATGAAAGGTCCATCCATCTGGGCTGCAGCGAACAGGCTGTGGCTAAGTTCTGCGACCTGTGTGCATATCGCTCCAGAGCTTATTTTTGTGAGAAGATCACGGTGAAACTGCCAGCATATTTTAGATTTTTTTTGCGGACGTGACATACGTGGGGTGTGTCGACATGCGTTCACAAGTGCTGTGAGCGTACCTAGCGTTTTACAAAATGTTCGTTGCTTTGCGTACCTTGCACCATGTCTGAGCTGAAAACGTCAGGATGCAACAGCTATTTCAACATTTCACGAGACGAAATTTTTGCACATAAAGGCTACAGACGAAACGATCACTTTTTGCGGAGGGGAGAATCTCGTGTTTACGTTGTCCGTACGTACATAGCCAGGCTCGGCAGCACTTCGGCTCGTCTGACTCATGGCGAATTAAGTTTTTTTTATTGGTACGTGCGGAATGCAGATTTGGCGAAACTCATTCCGTCGTAATGCAGTGAAGAGGGAGAAGTAAATAAGAACAGTTCCTGTGACCCTTTCATGCAGCCCTATACCGCTTCGCTCAGGATACCACAAGGGCATATAGCAGGTAAATATTGCATATTGTAGCTGCAACATTGTAGGTGAGGACTACAAATTTTAGTTCATATTTAAGACCTAAAAGATATGTAAATGTTGCAGCTGAAGCATAGACAGCTTTTGTGCGAAGTGTACAGCACGATAAGGGACGGACAGACCTGTGACCTCACCACCGTCACGTATACAAGCTAACTTGTATACCAAGAAGACAGATTTACACGACAATTATGATGTCTTGCGGCGTGCAGTTTCCCCGAACACAATTCAGCAACACCTTCTCATGTTTACTTCATCTGTCACAATACAAGATTTCATCAGCTCGTAGTAATGCGCGCGAACTTTCGATTACTTCAAAGGCCTTCAAGGGGCCGAGGTCAGCTGTTCACTAAGGACGTACTTACGGAGGTGTTTGCATGCACAGAGATATCTTATGATGTCATCTTACGATTTCATGCATTCGCAAGTCATATTTTGCGCTTTTATGGTAGCCGTAGAGTCGTACGGTCCGAATTGTGTTGTGTAAAACGTTGACATGGGGACCTACCACGTTTGAGGTGTAAATTATACCAACGGCGTGTACATGCTAATACCCGCTGTATGGCCGCTATACTACATCTCCTTATCGTAGCTTTTTGTATTGCCTTCTGTAGTTAATTATGACATATAGTGACCAGGAGATATACGCGACATTCATTTATGAAAGATAAGATGGCGGGTGTGAAGGAGAAGGCCTCTCATCCTCTCATTTGCTAAACTTCATCTTGGACACCGTGAAAAAGATATCGAAAGCGCTCTATACAACTTCATAATGGCAACAGCCCGCTTCTAATCTACCATTACCCACGCTAATCCGTGGCCAAACGCCGCCGTGGCTAATGGCCAGACAAGCGAAGGAAGAAGAAGATAGCTCACAGCTGATAAACGTTCAGGGAACAAGTGATTTAATTTTTCAGCAGAGACTCGTGGTTCGGGCTAATGAGACTGACGCTGCCGCAGGTGTTTTAGAATATATATATATATATATTTTTCGTGTTATTTTTTCTCGTCGTTTATTACAACGGTTTCTGAGTGGTGCATTCAATATGTTGGCTTCTCATTTAGTAGAGCTAACCGACGATTCTTGACCTGTCGTCCTTTTTGTTCCCTTTTGTGCCCTGCTCAGGCTTCCTTCAAGATGGATTCAAAATTGTTTTCCTCGCGTTGTTTCGGAAAATGGGTGCGCTGAAATCACGGTCCATTTGTGAATACGATTCCCGGATACCGATGAGAAGAATGGTGCAAGTATAAGCTCACACGATACCGTTCGCCGCAACGAGATGATGATATCCACACTGCGACGCCACAGAGCAGAACCAAGGGGAAAATGGAACTCCAGTTCTGAAGAGCACGTTAATTGGAAGAGCTTCAACAATGAAACGATTGTCTCCCGCTACCCACATCCCATAGTGACCTCGGGCACTGGAGCGTACTTCCACGTCGTTTTACCAGAGCATCCGTTGCCTATAAGAAGAAAACTGTTTGAAGAAAATTGTTTACACAGAATCCTTTTGCGCAAATGCGTCTGTGTTTATTCTGGCTATGGTCTCAGCTTTAAATGGCTTAAGGGCGCAAATGCAGAATGTCGTAGATGAAAGCGCGGAAAGATTGAAGAAAAATAAAAAAAAGTCGCGAATGTTTCTGAGCGGCTTTGGTTTGAGATACGTACACGAGAAAATAGTGGATCTCCTGCCCCGAGTCATAATTCTAAGTGTAAAGTGTGTACATATGTATATATGTTGTGCGTGTGTGTGTTTGAAATGCGTTAAAGGTGGGTTCAAATATATATTGATAGCCTCGACGCATAAGGGAAGCTGCGTGGTAACAATATTTGCGCCTATAGGACTGTTTGCCATGCAGTTTAAGGTTTGCCCTCAGATATCCGTACAGCTTGTCTCCTTCCACGAGGTTCTGATGAATACATGCCGTACAGGCTGTCAATTAAATGGTTTACAATAACTATATGTTAAGTGTGGCGTGAGCATGCAAGGTGTTACATGGCATATGAGATACCCGACACAGGTGTTGCAGGCGGCTGTAGTGGGCTATGTAATCGTGTAAGGTTCTTTTATTATTTTTTGAAGTGTTTCGTCTAAAGAACTTCTTACGATACCATGATCCGTGAAGCTTCTGCTCGTCAGGGCATGAGTAAAAAGATGATTGTAAAACATAAAACAGCTGGCGTTTGGAACAGTGCTGGAAACTTTTGTTTCCTCAGAACTTAACGTTTTACTTCTCGTGGCGTGTTTCCTACGAATGATATCGTGGAGGCCTTGCTCGTCTGCAATGAGCCATGAAATTATATCTTCGCGTGATTCGTGCAGGAAAGCTTCGATAAAACGACCTTGTACATGATGGTCTTGCTCTTTTCCGGCTCTATAGAGCACCTTCAAAACACTGCATGTCCATGTATGAACTGTTCGAGTACAAAGCGCGTTCTATAATGGTGTCGAAAAGTCGAAAACCACTGTTGGTGATGTTCTGGGGAGTTTCACCACTCCTGGAGCGGTACCACGGTGTGCGAAATGAGTAAGTGGGGGTGAAATTAAGTATGAACATGATGACCGTGGCAACTCCGTGGATCTTGGTCGCCTTAGTTGTCTACAGGGAACCTGAGTACTCGGCCACATAACAAACGGTTAGGGATCATTAGACATTGAGTTGCCACTTACAGACAACTGTGCCCTGTGCGATGCTTTTGGTAATTGGTCTATAGCACTAAACTTTTAATAATGCATGAGAAAGAAAAGGCGTTTCGTCTGTACGGAGTCGCCATGGTCGTGGGTCTATTGCTGTCTCTACTCGCCGAACTTAACTGTTGTTGTTGCTGCTGCATCCGAGTGAAAGTCACGTCCTCATGAGCCTGAATGGATTAGCCCATTAAGAAAGAAGGAACACTCGCTGCGCAGTTGGAGGTATGTTATAAGCAGACGTCCGTTTACTATCCTGCCACACTTTATTGCCGTTGACACAGCAATGAAATGCGGTGGGCGTATTTTCATACATTTATTTATTAGCATGCAACCCATGTGGGGCGCGATTCCCATGCCACCAGCAAAAAAAAGAAAAAAAAAAAGAAGAAAAAGCTGTCGTTAGAAAAAAGGACTAATTGTCACCGACCCCTCATTATCGCCTTCAACGTGACTTATTTTATCGCCTAACAGTACTAAAGGACATGATTCTCCAGAACCTAACGAGTTGCCCTTTATTCAAAGTCCATAATTCTCTCCCTTCCTCGATCACATCATGTACGTCTGCACGCCTTTCGCTCCAAGAATAAGACGCAACGCTTTCGGGAAGTCAAATTAGGCTTTGTCCCTTCACCTGAATAACTCTATGACGTCTTGTAAACACGTGAAGAAATCGTCTGCGTCATGGTACGTGCTCGTGCTCTCTGCTATGCTCTCCGTTGAGCTTCCTACATGCGCTACTTTTCCTTTTCAATGGGCAATGAATTAAATTGATATGTGAACTTTCGTTCCTCAGAGGAAGTTGACGCTTTGTTTTTGACGTCAGGGCGCGGTGGTGTTCAAGGTGAATGATGTTCACTGTCGTGGTTCGGTGCTTTCTTTTCCTCAATGGACGCCAACCCGAAGGACGTCCCGAACGATTCAAAACAGAGGTCGAGTGAGAGAAAGATCACATGTCTGTTCTATGCTTGAAATCTCGGAAGTACTATCTACATAGTATTTCGAAACTTAATACATACGTGACTGTATCACAAAGAAAAAAATAAAGCAAGTTTTAGATAACAGTATATGAGTCACACTTGCAGTCGAAAGCCGGATGCAAAGCAAATCTAAAGAGCGTAACCTCAAAGGCTCGAGCTATATATATGAGTTGAGCATGCGCTATTTTGTCTCATCTCTATATTGAAATACTTAAGTGCGCTTCATTGTCGTTATGTGAGCGGTACAAACCACGTGGTATCAAGTGATAGAAGAATGAACAATATTCTAAATAAAGTAGAGTTTGCACTGTTTTCTCCTACCACTCTCGGGGTTTGCACTAGAACCTACATCCTGATGTAATAAATGTTACGTATCGTAAAGATTTATGCAGAAAAACGCGGTGTATGTGTATACTAGGTAAGTTAACCTCGTCAAATCAATACGAATTGTAATTAAAAAATAAGATAATTAAATTAAATAATTAAAAAATATGAAATTGGCTGATCTACGTAGAGTAATAGGGAGGGATCGTGCGAGCTCTGCCGGCCTGGATGAAAACTGTGCCCACACACACCTTTAATTCTAAGGACTAGAACAAAATCCGATTAGACCCCATTACCTCCCCGCTTTTACCACATGCCTGGCACCTGGTATCTCTTGGCCCACTTGTCCATATTGTGCTACTGCTATAAAATGATTCTCTCGGCATCGCGGCTTCGTAGATGAACAGCGTTCCAAATTGGGAAATCGCATCCACTTTTGAGTTATCAGGTTCAGCCATCAGTGCAATGACGGCACATGCTTCAATAGTGTCATCATCTTATTACGCTTGTTTTGAGAGTAGCTCGTTTACAGAAATAGCTACCACTTGACAAGATAAGGGCTATCACCGCCTTGTAACTTGAAGATGTCTCGACAGCACAAAAATAACATCTTGCGGTGCCTCGACAACAAGTCATAGGCTGCGCCTGCGTGGCTGTCACGTGTTTCGTCGTTTCATTTACTGCCTCTGGCTAGTGACTCCAGCTGCTCCTTTCATGAGCGAACTGCCCTCACGTGCATATGCACCGGCGTCAAATGGACAAGCGCACTTATCGTTGTGATATCATGAAAAGTTGAAACGTCCTTTTCATGCGATCATTACGGGATTTTTTATCTTATCGGTAGGCCTATCCCATAGCTGGCGATAAGAAGGCAGTTCACCTGCACTGTGTGTACCGGTAGAAATTATCATCGCACGAATGTCCATTCAAAAGCAGATACCAAGTCTTTATCCTGAAAACCAGTCACTCTGACGTGTCAACTTTCTTTTTTTATAATTGGTATAGTCGCGTAGCTTAAGAGGCCACTGAGTTCACTTTGCATCGCTATATACAGTAATTGAATAGGTTTTTCCTTCGCAGAATTTCTTCTTTACCAGGCCGTTAGAACCATTACCTGCAGTCTCAGGCGTAGCTCAGACTATGTTAGCGAACAATATCCAAAGCGGAAGAAATCTCAACGTTCTCGCAAAATAGGCACGCAGTTGTACGTCAAAAGACGGCGAAACGTGCCAGAAATATGCAACTGTACCATGCATAAAGTTTAAGGCAAGAACGAGAACAATGAGGAACAATATAACTCTAGAAAAACCAACCTCAAGTTCGCTTTCTTACATCCATCCATCCTGCGTGGCAACCCCACACACACAAATGAATGGCATTATGTCGCTTGTGTCGAGAAGAAAGGAACACAAAAGGTCACCCTGTTTTCTATGTGTATTCGCGGCGAGATCTTTCGGAGTCGTGACGTGATATATGGAGCTAGAGCCGAAAACAACAACAAAAGCCAGTGACAAAAAGTGAGGTAGTGAGATATTGGTGTGGCTGAAGATTGCTGAATTCTGCTTGAGTGTGATATGCTCTGCTGCGTACCTCACGGGCAATACAGAAGCAATGCAGGCAAATGGCCTGATCTTTGTGCTTGGCGCATTTTCAATGGAAACGGCAGAGGCTGATTCCTCAGTTTGGGTTAGCCTCCTTCGAACCGTATACTACATTGCCGGCTAGATGGACCAAAGCAGGGTTTTGATACATTTTGATTTCAGGCAGCTTTCTCCTTGCTAGAAGATGCCGAATTCGAGAGAGAAAACGTTGAACCATTGACGAGCTGTTCAAGAAACTAAACTCATGAAACAAGCTACAAGTAGTTGACACTCTTCCTCTTGTCGAAGCTGATGCAGTGGAAGGTTTTTCAAGCACTTTCCTTAATCGCGGTCGTCATGGCGGTCACTAAAAAAGAAAAAAGGAAGCTTTCACTGAGCGGAAGCGAAAAGAGATATCTTATCTTCGTGTCGCTCCTTAAAATAGAAGTACACTGTCTAGCCACGAAATGGTCAAGGGGGTTTCTGATAAAGAAGAAAAAAAGTGGCGCAAGAGGCGGCGCGTACGCAACAGTTCCCTTGCGCTGTGCACATGGTCACGTGATCAGCCATGATGTTAGCTTTGTACTGTTTCTACATGATTGAAGGCTTCTTTATTGCACACTAATCCTTCACTATGTGTTCTTCTATTGAGCATGCAGTACTTGGGTACATCGCCTGCATGCTCTTCTAGGATTTACTATATTCCCAAACTGAGTACACAGGGCGTGTGACTTCATCGCAAGTACGCGGCGTCAGTGGCACCTAGACCTAGCCCATGCACCTTTTTTTTTCTTCCAAGGCATGGCCTGACGCCCGTATTTGGAGCATATTTATACAGCGCCCACACGCGCCTTGTTATTCCCTGCTTGTTCCTTCTATGGCATCATGTTATGTGACGTGCATTGTCATACAGTACCACATGAACTGGCTTGGCGAATTGACCTCACGAGAAATTTTAGACCCAACGTCTAGGGTCAAAGATTTACTGTCTGCACTGAATCCATCCTCCATCCAGTGCTCAGTGCTTAATATCTTCGCCTCGTTAGTTCATAGCTGTCGGATCAGACCCCGCTGCGGACCTTCGGCGAACGGGTTAAATGTCTCCAAGCTCTTGTCAGCGCCCGAATTCTCTCGAAGGTTCTTCAGCACGCTTTCTCCCACCCTGGCCATTCACTCATTGGGTCGCAGACTGTGATAGCAGTGCGGAAGAACCCGCGCAGCACAATGTACTGAAAGTCGGGTGCATTAGGCGTAGTCGTCAGGTGTCTTGTCTCTTTGTCGCTGCCTCTCTGATGTGTTGCAAACTACAAAAACAACATTGATCATCTCGTCCACCCCTAACTTCTGTGTCGGCAGGATTAGGAAGGTAACTGGGTACCTGTTGAAGTAACTGAGTAGCAGACGTTCATCCTGATCAGGCATAATTCTCAATTTCTGTTACTTCTTTACATTTAATTGTCATACTAAAGAACACCTGCATGCAGCCGCTGTTTCGTGAATAACAGTTTACAGAGGTCCAAAGTGACGAAAGAAAGGAAGCGAGAGAAGGAAAAGGACTGAAGCAAGGGTGATCGTGTGCAAAACAAACAGTGCTCTTCCGAGCAGTGAATGACTGATGGCGAGATGGTTGGGCGACTCGCGTGATTTGAGCGCCCTTGAAAGTTAACGGGAAGAGACACCACATAACAAGGACAGGTCTAGGGAGCACGCCCCGGGTTTTGACATCCATGATGTTTGAATCCGATGTATTGGGGTATGACGTGATACTTGTAAAGAAGGTTGGGCGTGATGAAAGCTTGTGATTATAGACATAATGAGGATGTAGCTGGCAGGGATACTCGAGCTCGTGTGTCTATACATAGGACGCGGTAACTGTATAACGTCTTACAAGCTTTTCAAAAATTATTTTAATGATCTCTTTTACATTAAGGTTGGGTGTAAGATACTTTCTTTACGAGGAGCGTAACTAGTGCTCCTTATGTACGACACAAGGAATACGTGATTCGAACTTGACTGCTTGCGGGTATCATGTCGCGATCTGTGTCGCCATCTGTTGAGAGACGCCTTGACTTGCGCAGGCCTGGGCGATTGGTACTTGCAATTGCCTTGAGCTTTCTAATCAATCTCGACAGTTCCCTAGGATGGACGGAAATATTAGCGCAGTGGTAACATGTCCGCACGTGCAACGCGTCGGCGTCAGTATTACTCGGAAATGTTTACAGATGCTGCAGTGATAAAGGACGCAGCGCGTGGTGAAGTATGCAGTCCACGACGTCTTGTTAAGGCTCAGGTTCCATTCCTCCTTCAAAAAGGCCAATTTCAAAACAATTCTGTGGGTCTTGTGTATGCCGTAGCTCGCAGATATAGGTACCTATAGAAAGCTATTTTATCGGACAGTACTATGACGCCTATATGCTGTTGGTAAAACCAATAATGCTACGAATACAATACAGGCGAAAGTGTGACCGTACATACGATTTTTCGGGGTTTGGTTATGCAGTTTGTTGTGCGAATGAAAAGAGATAGCACTGCCTACTTTTTCACAATGCGTTTTTCTAGATGATTTGAAGAGATGCCCCTCAGTACACTTTTGGTGCACCGTGCCGTTCATTTACGGCAGCCTCAAAAAAATGGTGAGAATTGTACATGTTTACATAGTCACTTACTACTCACGCTCTGCAGAATTATTGACATGGCGCATGCCAATTGCACACAGATATACATAAAAAAAACGAATATTTTTGCGCGATTGAAAAACATATAACAGAGTTGCAATAATTCGAAGTGAAAGCAAAACTTAGCACATGCAGAGCCGCCTATCGTCTATGTTTGAAACCATATCTCACAAGAAGGCAGGCAGCAGAAGTTCCGCAGATGCAACAATGGACACTTGTTCACTTCTCCCAACGACGGATGACTGAACAGCAAGGCCGAAGGAGTAAACCATATGTTTGCAAGACAGTTCGTGCATGTGTCAATCTGACATTATTTGCTGTACATGGTAAGAAGACCCGTGTTCAATATTCCAAATAGGAGCGTTTTGCTTCTAACAGCAATGTTGATGGGCGGTACTCGTCCGCGGTCTCTGAAAATTTGAATGACACCACGGTTCTACATTTCTTCTTTTTTTTTACGTTCAAGATTCTGTGGAGTCTTGCGCCTGCCGTGCAACGTCTTCTAGTTCTATCGTAGTGTCCTTGATAGAAACCGCATCCGGATCGGATCTTTTGAACGAAGGACAATCTCGCTGGCCAGCTGAAGCTTGTCCCGGGTATCCAATGATATTAGGTGGCAGGATCGTACCAGAGTCGCAACCACTATCTTCACCTCAACTTGCGCGAGTTTCTGTCCTGTAGCACGTAACGTAGGTAGACATGAATAATTGAGGACCCTGTTCTCTGTTATGCGTGAACTACAAACCTATGCAGTTTCGAGATCCAGCTGAAAAGGGGACCCACGCGAAAGGATGTAAGGATGCAATATTTTCTGGAAGGAATCGATCTGGGTTGAACTTTTCAGGTTCTGGAAATAGGGTGGTGTCTCGGTGCAGCGCCAAAATGAAAAGAAGCACTTCTGTTCCCTTTGGGACAACGTGTCCATCTGAGAGACAAACAGTTAGGAGGTTACCCTTAGGACACAGATGAATAGTGCATGCTGATTATCAAGACGTTCCCTGTAGTCTGCACCAAAGAGGGCACAACAAGGAGACGAGTAGAATATACGCAGCACAACTCGTGTAACTTACCTATCACAATGTCTTCTGTAATATTGCGCCCTACAAGAGGAACTGGCGGGAACAGCCTTAGACTTTCCTGCACAAGTCAAGGTATAATAGGCTTAGACTAACAACACTGGTCCATCGCTAGGGTACGAAGAATATCTCACGTTATCAAATACATAACCCGTAAGCCTGTGTGCAGTTCAACATTTCAAGTACTCCAACATGTTGATGTTTTGTGGACATACCTTGGTCACACGCTCCAGGTAGCTCAACCGCTTGACGTCCTCCAGCGTCAATGGACGTTCTTCACCCTGAAGGACCTCTTGCAGTTCGTCGTACACCTTTTGCTGCACATCTGGATAAAGTCCCAATAGGTAGAGAGTGAACAATATGCTTGCCGTCGTCGTATCATGTCCCTGAAGGTAATGAAGTCCTGTGATGTAATTCTGCGCTACTTCTACAATTTTCAGCTTCTACAATTTTCCTTTCGCAAAGCGCCGATGCATGAGCGTGCATTGACGTTGTTAAAGGGTGGAGGCGTGAATATCGTTACCGCAAACATGAAGGTGACCACTTCATCGCAAATGTCGTCCAGGGTAAGCTTTTCACTATCCTTTGCGGTGAGTTGTGAGTTCAGCAAAATGTCCATGAAGCAGCGTCGTTCCTTTGAGGGTAACTCAGCTGCCTCTGTGCATTTGGCTGTGCTTTCAGTGAGCAACTCCCTACGAGCCTCGATTGCCTGCGAGTGTGTGGAAGTCATGGAAAGCATGCCCGTGTCACACACGCACGAACATTGATTTTTGTATTGCAAACGGTAAAATGGGTCAGTCCATTAGGGTCAACCACATTGATCTTATACTTCTGGGCTTGCAGTAGGTTTCGACCTACTGCAGTGGTAAACTGGTGACAGAGGTATGGTACGAAATTGTTTCGTTATCCTTAATATTCTTTGACTTGGATGCCTACCTGAATAGCAAGGTGACGAATGATGTTCACGTTTCGCTGCTGGTATCCTCCAGCACTGGTGCATCGGTAGTAGAAGAAGGAATTCCAAAGCCAAGGACGCACGAAGCGATGCATGAAGGACTCTCCTACGCTGGGATGCAAACAGAAAGTCTCGTTTGTTATTTCGTTTTTGTTTAACAGCATTGATTTCGGCCATGCTTGAATGTCTACCCCATGGGCGCGAATCATACCATGTTACGGCTTACTGCTAAGGCGGGGAAAGCTCTTGTTTGAACGGGAATAAAGTATATGTGGGTAGCATTTGAATAACCAGCTGCGTTAGCTCATGAGAAGCGTAACTTTGTATTCCAAACGAACTTCAAAAGTGCAGTGAAAGGTAGCACTCACGCAAGGATTGCTTTTACGTATCTCCTGTATCCCGACAAAGCTTCGATGTTCACTCCCATAGCAGCCTCTGTGAGGGACAAGAGATAATCATGTTTCACTTTCTTTCACAGTGTTATAAATATTCCATCACCAAAGTCACAGAGGAATGTTCGCAAAACATTTATTCAAATTATGTTACTTACTTTATTTATTTTACTTTTTCTTATTCTAGATGCCCTTCATGAAGGGTATCTAGACTAAGGTAAACAGTGCCTTACCACAAGTGATGCGTAGTGAGCAGCGTTGTACATGTGGTAGTACGTTACTGACAAATCCTTCCTGAGCCGATTGTTGAAGGAGAGTGGTCACAAGATCGTCCGCTGCTGAGTTCATGGCAGTCAGCGAATCCTCGATGATACGCTGGTGGAAGGCGGGCCGTAACAGACGACGACGGCGTTTCCAGATGTCTCCAGGACTACGTGAGATTAGGTCCTTTGTGTATTCAGTTTCAAAACATCCATGTGAACAGTACTCAATCGTACGCAGACGAATTTGTTACCTTGTAATCAATCCATTTCCCAACCAGTCTTGCACCAGCTTGTATGCGTACGTCTTATCTAAATTTTTGGACTCTGAAAGTACCACCTGGTGTGTCAGAAAAAAAAAAAAAAGCATTTCACTGTGGAGGAGACGCACTAAAACGTTTTATGCAGTTTGTGAGAGGTCAGTAACAGTCCGGCTTAGCTTCTCTAATGAAGATATACACGAAGAAGTGTCAAGAAGTGGTATTATGTCTATGTCGATCAACGTTGCCAAAAGCAGAACTGCAATTAAAAAGGCACTGTCGACGTATTATGCAATTACCTCCATAGCTTCAGCAGAGTAGATATAAACATGAGGCTTGAGACCGAGGTAAACTCTGTACGCTTTAGCCTTGTGGTAGATTTGAGCCAGCCCCAAGAACACCTGTAGAAGGCCTGAAACAGTGTTGTGTGTACATATAGCCTCAACGTACATCGGGGTTGTATGAGAATGTGCGCAATTTGTGGCAGGCCATGGCGAACTGTTCTGGATGCTGTTTTCCGCCCTTTGTGTACCCTGTATATGTTGGTTCCTAGTGAACAACACGCAGTGAAACGATGACACACGGAAAAGAAAAGAGAGAGAGAGAAAAAAAAATGAAAAAGAAGGGAAGGTAAGAACCAAGATCACGTGTGTGTTCTTGTTGGTAGCGCTCTAAACAAGTGAATTTTGTACAGGTTATCACCGCTCGCAATTTCATTTTCTTTACTGTGAATTGATAAAGATTAATAGCAATTCGTGGCTTCGCGAGGCCACTATGGCCATAAGCGACGCCGCAGTAGCTGATCGTAACACGCGGCACACTGTATTTTACATCCCTCACACAAGATGGCGTGCCGGAGCAATTAGTACCCAGCCACCGAATTGCTGGCGTTCTCGGCCGGGATCGAGTCCTCCATCTTATTTGGTTTGGAAGATGAACACACTACCGAACGTACCACGAAGGCCGGTTGCTGTAGACTTATGTCCTGCCATAAGAAAAGCCTGCTTGATTAGCACTGTGTTATAACTGGCTGCAAAGGAAGTGCGCGTCAATTCAAAAAGTGCCACGTGAATCATTGCGCGGTGGGAACCTGCTATTTTGTGTTTTTCCTTCCATGCACGTCTGCGAAGAGAGTGTCGCATTTGTAATCGTACATCTCACCATGACCCAGCTGCGATGAGGCAGGGTTCTGCTGTGAAAAGGGAAATCCTCTCAACGTTATCGTCGTAGCAATATCTTTGCTTTCACGACACAAGTAGAAAGAAACGTTCGTTCTGCAGCAATGCTCAACAAGGATCATTCGGTTGATCAAAACGTAAGCTCGCTTGCCTGACGCTCATATGTTCAACGTATACGTAACGCGCCAACCTATCCTCGCACCTCTTCCGTGCACTGGTCTCATTTAAGCGTCAGATACACCTTAATCTACCTACCGACATTGAAATCCAGCTCCGGCTGTGAAGTGCAGAACTTGAATAGCTTTCCGCAGAACATGAAATAACCCTCAGGGCCAGGAAACGTCCTTAAAATACTCCAAGTACGCAACCAAGTGAGGCTGGCCTGGGCAAACCGTATCAGGACGATGATGATCACAGTGCCTGACGCCAGTGACCACAATGATAAATTTTGCAGAGCTTGCGCTGTGTTCGAACTTGCCCATCGCAATACTCCTTCCACTATTTCGCCGGGGTGCATTGACGACATGACTCCATCCGTACTTGACCCGGACTCCCTGGAAGGCGTATACGATAACGAAGAAAACCGGCCTGTAGACGCTTTCACTTTTCCCATCTGTGGCGAAATGTTCCCACTCTCCTTCGTTACAAATACATTACGCGAACAATTTCCGCATTAGTGAGCAGCCTCTGCTTTCAGCTGGGAGTAATGCAGTCCTGGTGTCTGTCACTGTCCATGGCTATAAAGAGACAGTGGATTTTCGTATTAAAGGCAACAATTTTTTATTTTTTTATTTCGCGGTGGACATGGCAATAGTGACACACATTCGTCGGGATTTTACGGGTGATAACTCAACAGGACTCTTTGACTCCAGAGAGGAACAAGAGGACTACGCATCTGATGTTCGGACAACATGCCCATTCACCCGTAAGGTTTGACATCTTGTCTTTTGTTAAACATATCGAGAAGAATCACGGTGCATATTATCATATAATTCCCCATCGTTTCTTTTTTCTTCATAGAAGATGTGTTCATCTCATAATGAAGCGCCTGATAACTTGTCCGAGATGTAGCTGCGGATGGTCACGCTGTGTAGAGACTATAGTCCCGAACACCCATACTGATTCAGTTGTGCCGTTATTGGCTTGAGTCCAGTGAGATCACCTACAGTGACGCAATCTCGTTATCTACATTCTCTCCCCCTCCTCCTCCACCTGGACCCCCCTCAGTGGATTCGCCCTTCGCTCGCAGACAGGAAATGCGAACACAGAGTAAAGACAACGTTGTTGAGTAGGGTGCAAGTTTATTCATATACAAAAAACAAAGCATGTAAACACATGGCATATTCATAACAGAAAATTTAGTATATGCCTTTCCAAAGTACATATACTAAACAAAATTTTATGACACTGACAGCACGCTATAGATTGAAGCGGGAACGACCACCTGAAACACCTGGGTGAGGGGGAGAAGGTATGGGAGAGACTACCGGACTAGATTGTCCGCCAAACAGTGGCATAACCAGCGCAACTGCGTGGCTTCTACAAGAAAACCACGTAATATGACGTCACCAGGTCTATGTAGGAGCCTTGAATTTACCACTTTCGTGGCTTCTACAGAAGGAACAACAGACAGCTAATTTATTAATAATGTACCAGCCGCTAACATGTTTCGTACTTATTTGTGAACCACGAATGGAAACTAGGGTTAACAAACTCATGCCTTGACAACGCGAAACTGATTGCTAAGGAACTAAAAGGCCTTCTTGCTCATGTATGAACTTCCTCTGTATGCCAACCATGGCCCTTAGAAACATTTCTTCATGCTAAGCGCCTGTAATATGCACTTAACCGTGCATCGCAGTCGAATATTTTTTTCTTTGGTCCTCATTGTCTTCGTGATTGAAAACGTAGTCGTAGCGGCGTCTTGCATCGTAGCACGGCTTCGACAGCGAGTTGGAGTTTATCTCGTGCGTCCAGCGAAGTCACGTGGCATTCACGCACAATGGTCGCTAGCACGACCTTCATCTCGAGAAGTGCCAGTCGCTGGCCTGGAAGCAAAATATATCACGGAGACGAATTAAAGGTAACATGCAGTACAAACAACATCGGCCGCAATACATTTGTTCCTAAGGGAACGAGGTAGAGATAGAAAATTCCGAAAAGACCGTATTACTAAGTGGTAATTATTTAAAGGCAATCGGCGAACAGTGTGCTATTAATAGGACTCGAACCCATTTATCTTCCTGCCGATCTCACGGCCGGTTCTTCTTCGGTGAGTGACGTGCATCGCCATCAAATAAATGTTACCCTGCTCCTGTATAACTATTGTCGCTGTTCTGAAGTTTGTTGTAGGTGATCTGACTTCGTTCTCCTCCATTCACCCATGCCATTTTGATGTTGTTGTACCAGCTGATCGCGCAGCTGTTCAAAAACTATGCGCAGCTGTTCGAAAACTATGCCCAGCGTAAAGTGACGTCACCGTTGTAGAAGGCCCGTAGACCCTTGACACCCGCGACTTCTCTCACAAAACCCCTCGTAGTTGACACCTGTGGCTACGTGCGCACGCCCCCTTCAGCTTCATGCTTAGAAGATTTCAGTTTGGGATTCGTAACTTCTTTCTTTCCTTCAGTGTGCAAATGTACTACGCAATGTAATGCTAATATTTGAACGTAAAGGTTTGGTAACATACCTATGCAGTTTCGCTGTCCAGCAGAGAAAGGCACGAACGCAAACGGATGTAATGACTTCGCGTTCTCAGGTAAAAATCTGTCCGGGTTGAATTGTTCCGGCGCTGGAAACATCGTTGGATCTTGATGCAGTGCCAACAAGAAAAGCAACACCTCGCATCCTACTGGTACAACATGGCCTTCTGCAATGCAAAAAGAAAAAAAGATCTGATATGATAGAATAGCATATATGCATCTGATCTCGTTGATCAATTTCACACTACAAAGCTCGACTCCGTACGGGAATCCTACAGTGTCGTTTAAATATCAAATATGATGATAGATGTTACCCCATACAGCTTTTTCTGCATCATGTATTGTGCCAATATGGCATCTCCGAAACAGATCGATACTGCGTCCGAACGCAGATCTTACCGACTTTTATCTCATCCGTTATGGTGCGTCCAATCACTGGTACAGGCGGGTAAAGTCGCATACTTTCCTGAAAAGGATATGTGGATGAACATATTACGAGCAGCCCACATTCGGAACATGCTATCAATAATAGGTAGGACGTCCCTCCTTTCTTTCCATCTTACAAGCACCTTCTTAATGGCACTCGTACATGCACTGGCTGTGACAAAAGTCAATACAAGTCAATACATAGGAGGACAAATTGCCTCTCGTGTGTTCCTTTGTCCCTGCTTTTGTCACAACCTGACCATGAATACAACGCTCACAAGCATAGACGACTTTCTGTAGGGAGACGCAGTGCATGCGGAAGGTACAAACCTTAATAACGCAGTCTAAGTACTTCAGTTCCTTAATGTCCTCCATCGTCACTGGGCGATCTGAGTTTTGGAAGACCGTTTGCAGTTCGTTGTAGAGCTTCTGCTGAACATCAGGTGAATGGCCCAAGAGGAAAAGACAAAACGAGATACCAGCAGTTGTTGTGTCGTGACCCTGCAATTTATTCACAAGTTAACCCCTGTCGTACAATAGATGAGCGTTAAACACTTTGTCCCATAATCCAATGTGGCGAACACTGTGACCGGTCATAAAAGAAACAGTTGGTTATAAATTGCGGTACGTTCGGTCTCACCGCAAACATAAACGTGTCCACCTCTTCCCTTATGTCTGCCAGCGTCAGCTTGTCCTGAATGTCTTCGTCATCAGCTGAGGACAGGTGCACGTCCAGTAAGATGTCTATGAAGCACTGTCGGCTTTTCATTGGCTCCGCCAGGTCGTTCTCAGTTTTGACCCTAGACCTCTCTTCCAGCAATGTCTTTTTACGCCTTTCGATTGCCTGCAACGAGAAAGCCATTTCCATGCGAACAGTGCTGACATGAAATCAGGTGAAAACTCCCTGGCCTCCATGGGCAGTAATGTTGACAATGCGGACCTTCGTGCTTTACGATATGCCATACCATTACCTGTCCGCTTTTGTTGTTGTACATTACAAAGAAAAATCATGGTTCAGCTTAGTAGAAATGCACTTATGTGGAGGTATTCTTCTTTGCGCATAGTGCTATAGTGTTTGCTGCGCTATGTCGCGAACGTTTTGTCACAAGTGAAAGGGAAGTTGGTACCTGGAGCGAAAACTTCCGTATTATGGCTGTGTTGCGCCACTCTTTACGTCCAGCGTTTGTGCACCAGAAGTAGAACCAGTGGTTCCATAGCCAAGGTCGTGCGAACCGGTGCGTGAATGATTCACTAACGCTAAAAGAATGAGAATAATTTAGACGCTAGACGTAAGATGACTTGCTGTTTGGTTTACAGAACACTGAGCTTTTCTTTTCTTCTTCTTCTTGTTTTTTTTTATTTTTTTTATGGCGCTCTATGGTTCTGTGAAGTGGGTATAGTCTAGTCAAATAAATTTTGCCCAACTTCAATGTATGGACATGTGCCGAAAGAAGTAACGTCGAAGCTGATGAGATAAAGACACTCGATTTCCTAATACACCCTTGTAACAAGGCTGATTGGTCAAGAAGGTCAAGAAGGCTCTACTGAGACGTTTAGCACGATAGTTGCGTGACCAATAGATATTAGATGTGCCACCCAGTACCACCCTCCTAAAGAGCTTATTTCCAGAACTTACTCAACAACCGCTTTTACATAGCGTCTGGAACTAGGCAGTGTCTCAAGATCCACTCCCATGGCAGCTTCTGATCTCACACATGGAGGCAATGAGAGAAACGATTAAGTTACACGACGCGACACAGGAACGGGGCACATGAGCACTGGTGGACGACTGACCACAAATCACACGCAGCGTACAGCGCTGCACTTGCGGCACCAGATCGTTGACCAGTCCTTCTTCGCAGGACAGCTGACTAAGAGTAGCTGTGAGAGACTTCGCCGCCGCATTAATAGGACTTAGTGCGTCTTCCACGACGCGGAAATGAAAGGCGGGTGTGATCAGACGACGCCGTGGCTTCCAGATACGTCCTGGTCTGCAGTACAAGAACCACGCCGTGTTAGCAAAGAAATTTTCAGCTCGTACGACATGTTGTTTACACGGGGGAGAGGGAAAGGGCGGGAATGTTCCGTTGAACCAAAAACAATTTATTGCGGGTTTTTATGTGTTAAAATTCTTACAAATATAGCAGCTCCATTTTAACCCCTTATTGAATCGTCAGTCGTGCCTCCCGCCGATGATACTGCTATAAGATGTGCGACCTGACCGCTCCTTTCGCTTGCCAACTGATTGGTCTCGGTTGATTAGTAGTTGCTAAGAATAACAAGGAGAGGTTGAATCATCTCCTGACGATTCTGCTACTCCCGTGGGGACACATAGATCTCGGCCGAGTGCCTTAAGTGGTATAATTTTTGGTACGATGATGAATCTGCATAGTAATCACCTTGTAATCAAACCGTTGCCCAACCATTCTTTCAGCAGATTGTAGACGTAGCTCTTGTCCACGTTTTTCGATTGAGATAATACAGTCTGCATAAAAAAAAAGCGACAATTTTAAGGAAACTGCTGGGATGAAGGCAACACGTGTGAACGAGGGCCGCCCAACAGCATTATCTAGATACACGACATGATGTACTTATATATGATATAGTACGCCAGCCCGTTAAAACGCTCATGAAATAACCATTACTTTGCTCAAGGACGACCGGGGAGTTGGTGAGTTACCTGCACAGCTTCAGGCGAATACAGGTAAATATGAGGCTTCGTCCCGATATAGACGTTGAAAACCTTTTCCTGGCGGTACGTTCGAGACAAACCATAGAAGAGGTTCATTATTCCTGGAAATAACGTTTTATGAATAGCAGAACTCTTATATGAGCAGGCCAGTCCATGTCTATGGACGTATCCAAAGGGTTCAAGTTTGAATACAGGCTGGCGGCAGGCTGGACTCTGCCATGAATGAAATATTACCGTACGCCCTCCATTGTTACTTGACCGAGACATAATTTACATAAAGTAGCTGGCGGTCATTCAGCGCGCTCTTGCCACATACATATGCACGGCATACTGCAGCGAAAGTGATTTATTCTAATCGGTGAAGATAGTCCAGCTGCAACACACTTGCTAAATTATTATCTTTTTCGTCCAGAGAATCCTCAGACTTTATCAGAAGCAACAACGGCCGTATATACCAAATTTTCTGAGACGAGTACCGTTGTTTATATAATAGTCGTATCGTATTTATGCCGACGGTCTATCCGCAAGTGTGCATCCTGTTTGAGGGAAGTTCCTGTTAGGGTGTACGTCGTGCAGCGATACTTTGAGCTGTAATGCTCTAACTTGACGTAACATAGAGTACCCACTGTAAAAACGCACAAACACTCACCCACGTTGAAATCCAGCTCGGGATGCGACGTACAAAACCGGTACAAGGTCAAGGAAAACGTCAAAAGTCCGCCGGGACCGGGAAATGACCGTAAAATCTTCCATGTACGTAACCATCGAAGACATGACAGCGCTAACGGTGTGACTATAGTTACCAGTAACACCCACGACACCAAGGACCACACTGACAAGCTTTTGAAACGCCGCGAAGGCTCTGTACACAGCCAGAGCGCCGTCTGCCACAGAACTGACGACGCCATCGTGAAAAGCTCATGCGACCTTGATTCTGAAATGGGTTACTGTTTCGTGGGCAGCAGCTGGCGGCAGCAACGTGGAAAACAAGTATTGTATATTTTGTCTGGTTCGAGATCGTCACTTATAATCGCACTCGTCACTACTTCTGTATGCATCATGCTCTGGCATCGACGCATGGTTAATAGTGTGCGCGAGGAACAAATATGAATCAGCATAAGAAGCGACAAAAAAAAAAAAAGTGATTGAACAGGAGACTTTTTTGCAGAACACTGCACTGGGACGCCCTGCAAGAGGATATTCCCTTTTATGCTTGCTTTGCCGTCGTTT